>JABUQX010066622.1:32500-39281 GCA_015478945.1 Trachelipus rathkii | reverse complement strand
TAAGTAAATCTGTGTGTTGTGTGTGTAAGTGTAATGTAAGTGTCTATGGGTAAATGTAAGGTCATAGTGAATGTTGTATAAGTGTCATCAGTGAATGTGTGTATAATGTAAGTGTGGTGGTATGACCGCCTGTGTAAAGTGTAAATGTAAGTGGTCCTATGGGTAAATGTAAGGGTCATAGTGAATGTGGGATAAGTGTCATAGTGAATGTGAGTATAAGGTGTAAGTGTGGTGTGTGTTTGTGTGTGTGAGGGTGTGTTGATGTGTGTGTGTATGTGTGTGTGTATTCGGTGTGTGTATGTGTGTTCTAAATAATATTAACAGGCTCATGAAGTAAATAACACTAAGTATTAAGTAATAAAAATAAAAATAAAATAATAAAAATAATTAAAAATAATAATAAAATAAAATAAAACATATAATAAAATAAAATAAAAAAGTATAACAAAAATTAAAAACATAATAGTTTAATAAATTATGAGTAAAGCAGTAAAAACATATGAGTTAAAGCAGTAAAACATATGAGATTAAAGCAGTAAAAATGAGTTAAAGCATAAACATGAGTTGTAAAGCAGTAAAAGCAAGTTTTTAAACCAAAAGCATTACAAATCCCCCCTTGGTGTTAGGGTCACACCTCTATTGATTTACGGATTTACTGCTTATAAGGTATTTGTAATGTTAATAAATTTTGAGTTAAGCAGTTAAAACATGAGTTTAAAGCAGTTCTAAAACATGAGGTTAAAGGCATAAAACAGTAAAACCAAAAGCATTTACTAATCCCCTTCGGTTGCATATGTAGCATCTCTATGATTTTACTGATTACTCTTTAGGGTATGTAATGTTAATATAATATATGAAATATATGAGTTAAAGCATATGAGTTAAAGCAGTAAAAAAGAAAGTTAAACAGTAAAGCAATAAAACAAAGGCATACTAACCCCTTGTTGCGCTATGTAACACCTCTATTGATTTACTGATTTTTTAAACTGGCTTTTTTTTTGTTTAAGCGGGGTTTATTGGTATAAAATCTTTTTTAAAAATATAAAATATTGTGAGTTAAAGCAATAAAACATATGAGTTAAAGCAGATAAACAGAGTTAAAGCTCAGTAAAAGCAGTAGTTAAAACAAAAATATGGATACTAGCCCCTCTGTGCTATTTGTAACAACTCTATTGATTTTACTGATTACTGCTTTAAGGTATGTAAATTTTAATAAATATGTGAGTTAAAGCAGTTAAAACATATGAGTTAAAGCAGTAAAAGCAGTATTTAAAGCAGTAAAAGCAGTAAAAAAAAGCATATATCCCTTAGGTGTTTAGGTAACACCTCTATGATTTACGTGATTTACTGCTTAAGGTATGTAAATGTTAATGTTTTTATTAAAAATTTCTATAAATTAAAAAACAAAAAATAAAATTGTTATATATAAGCCACTCTGGTTTTTTTTTTCTTGCTTACATACAATTTTTAAAAATTTATAAATTAAAAGGTATTAAGTAAAATATAAAAAGATGTCTGTAATGTTATTAAAAAAATGTTTAAGTATAAATAAAAATGACTTACTTCGTAGTATATATATATATATATTATATAATATATATATATAATATATATATATATTATATATATATAATATATTTATAGATATATAAATATATATTATATATATATATATATATCATATATATATATATATAATATATATAGTATATATATTTCATTCCGTGGCGGGAATACTTTCGCCTGGCGGCGCGCACGCGGGCGGCTGGTACGCGGAAAATTGGCGCCTGCGGGCGCACGCGGCGGGGCGGGTACGCGGGGATATGGCGCCTGCGGGCGCCGCGGCGGGGGGACGCGGCGGGAACGCACCTTGCGGGTTGCGGCGTGGGCCTTCGCGCGGATGTGGGATCTGCTGCGGCCTTGTGGGCAGCTTATGATCTAGAGGTAGACCAAAGAGATTTCATCAAAGATGAATAATCAAAAGGTGTATCAAAGATGCTTCATCCAAAAGAGAGTCTCAAAGTGAGGCAACAACAATTGAGCTTCGAGTGTGAGTTGTAAGTGTAAGGTACCCTGGCGTGGGGTGTAAAGTGTATAATGGCTAGTGTAAAAATGTCTATGCGAGTTTGAAGTCTTATAAGCTGTTATAAAAATTACTAACTCATAGTAGGAAGCATTTCTTAGCAGATTGTAATATTACACCAATTCACAATTCCTCATTACCTTATTACTAGGGTAGGGACACCCACTATTTAGGGCTATTCTGGCTCAGGGGAGGCTAAAAAAGGCTTGAAAAAGTGGCACTCAGTTGCACTATGTGGCACTCACTTGGCACTTTGTGGCACTCACTTGGCACTCATGGGCACTCACTTGGCACTCATTGCACTCACCTTGCACTCACCTGGCACTCACCTGGCACTCATGTAATACTCATAGAACACTAAAAGAACATCACTAGATACTCCTTACGTTAGATTGGGAACCATCAAAAGTTTGAACCATCCAATAAATTGTGAGTCCATCAAAGCTTGAACCAACAATATAGGTACTATCAAAAGATTGACACCATCAAAGTTGAGCCATAAAAGTTTGAGCCATCAAAGTTGAGGCCTTAACAAAGGTGAGGCATCAAAGCTGAGGCATCAAAGTTGGGGCATGCAAAGTTGAGCATCAAACTGAGGCATCAAAATTGTACAGTAGAATACAAAAGGGTTGAAGCCGAAACTTTGGGTTCTCAAAATTGCACCCTGGAAGACCAATAAGGGTTGCTCGAAAAATTAGGGTGGGTCAAAAATGGACCCATGGAAGACCAAAGATTGGTCGTGTGTGTTTGTACGTGTGTATAAGTGTAAAAGTAAGTGCAAGTATCTATGGGTGAGTGTAAGTGTATAGTGAATGTATGGTTATAAGTGTGTGTGTGTGGTGTGTGGGGTGTGTGTGTGTTGTGTGTGCATATAATACTTAGGTGTTAAAGTTAGGATAGATCCATACATGCGCAAGTTAGGAACGAAATATGAGACGGGGGGGCCACGAGTGGGCAAAAAAATTGGCGGGTGGGCCAAAATTGACCCCATGGAAGACCAAAGGTTCAAGGCCGAAAAAATATCATGGTCAAACAAGGTTTTTAAAGACCATCAAAAAAAAAAGGGTTAATCCTAAAGGAAGGTACAAAAAAATACCGTGGGTCAAAATTGACCATGTATCTGTCAAGCTTTGGAGAAAAGGGCAAGGACAAAAAAAAGGTAAAGACACCAAAAAATAGGGCTAAGCCCCTAAAGGTGGCCAAAAATTACGTGGGCCAAAAATTGACCCATGGAAGACTAAGTGGTCGAAAAATTTAGGGTGGGGTACGTACAACGGTGGCTGACGCAAGCGTTTGGCGCAACCCTTCTTCGAAGGGTTGCAAAAAAGCTACAAGGCCACAAAAAATTAGGGGTGCCGAAAAATTAGGGATGCCAAAAAAAATTAAGGGTTGCCAAAAAATTAGGGTGCCAAAAAAAATTGGGTTCTCAAAAAAATTTGGGTTGCCCAAAACAGGTTCAAGGCCAAAAAAGAATTCGGGCCCAAAACGGTCGCAGGTCAAAAAAGGTCAAGGCCAAAAAAGGAGTCAAGGTCAGGAAAAAAATTTGGGCTCAAAAAAGGTCCTGGGGGGGCAGCTTATGATCTAGAGGTAGACAAAAGATGAGTCATCAACAGAGTGAATCATCAATATAGGTGGTATCAAAGTTGACTTCATCAAAGATGAGTCATCAAAGATGAGGCAACAAAATTGAGCTTCGAGTGTGTGAGTGTAAGTGAAGTGTACCTGTGCGTGTGAGTGTAAGTGTATATGGGCTAGTATAAGTGTCTATGGCGAGTAACGTGCTATAAGTGTTATAAAAAAATACTAACTCATAGTAGGAAGCATCCTAGCAGATTGTAATATTACACCAATCAATCCTCATACCTTATTAGCCTAGGGGTAGACACCCATTATTAGGGCTATTCTAGGGCTCAGGGGAGGCGAAAAAAGCTGAAAAAAAGTGCACTCAGTTGGCACTATGTGGCACTCACTTGGCCATATGTGGCACTCACTTGGCACTTCATTGGCACTCACTTGGGCACTTTCATTGGCACCACCTGGCCACTCACCTGGCAACTCACCTGGCACTTCATCTAATACTCATAAGAACACTAATAGAACATCACGAGATACTCCTTACGGTGTTTGGGAACCATCAAAGTTGAAACCATCAATTAATGTGAGTCATCAAATGCTGAACCAACATATAGGTACTATCAAAGATGCACCATTCAAAGTTGAGCCATAAAAGTTGAGCCATCAAAAGCTTGGGCCATCAACAAAGGTGAGGCATAAACTGAGGCATCAAAGTTGGGGCATCAAAGTGAGCATCAAAGCTGAGCATCAAATTGTACAGTAGAAACAAAAGGATTGACCGTAAAATTTGGTTCTCAAAATTGCACCCTGGAAGACCAAAAGGGATTGGTCGAAAAATGATAGGGTGGTGTCAAAATTGACCCCTCATTGGAAGACCCAAAGGATTGGTCGTGTGTTTGTTACGTGATGGTATAAGGTGTAAATGATTAAGTGCAAGTAATCTAATGGTGAGTGTAAGTGTCATAGTGAAGGTGTGTGTGTGGTGTGAAGTGTGTGTGTGTGTGTGTGTGGTATGGTGTGTGTGTGTTGTGTGTGTGTGTGTGATGTGTGTGTGGTGTTGTGTGTGCTATAATACTGCGCGAGAAAGGCCATACATGCGGTTTCAAGTTAGGAAACGAAATATGTGAGGGTGGGCCACGATGGGCAAACAAATGGCGTGGGCCAAAATGAACCCATGGTATTATACGCAAGGTCAAGGCCGAAATATCATGGCCAAAACAGGTTAAGACATCAAAAAAGGTTAAGTCCCTAAAGGAAGGACAAAAATTACCGTGGGTTCAAAATTGACCCATGGTATCTGTCAAGCTTTGGAGAAAAGGGCAAAGACAAAAAGGTAAAAAATATCAAAAAATAGGCTAAGCCCCTAAAGGTGGCCCAAAAATTAGGGTGGGACAAAAAATTGACCCATGAAGACCAAAGGGTGGTCAAAAAATTAGGGTGGGGTACGTACAACGGTTGCTACCGCAACCGTTTGGCGCACCCTTCTTCGAAGGTTGCAAAAAATTTATGGTTGCCGAAAAAAATTAGGTTGCCGAAAAATTAGGGTTGCCAAAAAAATTAGGGTTGCCAAAATAATTAGGGTTGCCAAAAAAAATTTTAGGTTCTCAAAAAATTTGGGTTGCCCAAAAAGGTAAGGCCCAAAAAGGAATTCGGGCCCAAAAAGGCGCGGTCAAAAAAGGTCAGGCCAAAAAAGGTCAGGTCAGGTAAAAAATAATGGCTAAAAGGTCAAGGGTCAAGGTCGTCGTGCGAAAAGCTCTCCTTACTACTATTGTCTAGTTTGAATCTATATTAATTTTGTAAGAGCTTTTGAGGTGGTGACCTGATCTGCTCCGAGCGAGGTCAATTGGCCTCTTCTGAACAGTGTTTCTTCTATAGGGGAAATTTTTTGGGGAGGGGGAGTTTATTAAGTTGTTATTGGGGCGGTTTTGTAGACTGTTCTGTAGGTCGTGTATGGATATGATTTAAAGCCATGACTAATGGGAGGGGAGACGGGAATGAATGTTATAGATGTCATTATAGAATTTAGCTGGATGAGGAGGGTGGTGATTTTAGTCTGTGTCGGGAGGGGGTGGGGAGAATATTTGGTGATATGGGTGGGTTGGATTTATATTTAGGGTTTTCTGGTAGAATTGAGTCCCCACAATCTCCAGGTGGGTGGAGATAGGGAGGATGTAAGTCTTCATCATGTAAATGGTGGATGGGGTGGTAGTTTAGTGCATTCCAATGATAATTCGTCGAGCGGGTGTTTTGTGGTGATTTGTAATTTTTTTTGAGTTAGATTTTGACAGTGCGGGAAACCATGCGGGGGAAGCATAGTTTATGTTTGTCTGAGGAGCTGTTTATAAGTGGTAGTAAGGGTTTGTTTCCTGTCACTGAAGGTGTGTTGGGAAAGGGTTCGGAGGTTGTTTAGTTTCCGTTAAGTAAGAAAATATTTTTGGTCGATGGGGGAAGGGGAGAAACGTCATGTGTGTGTCATAGGTAAGTCCTAATATTTTGGGGTTTTTGTTTAGGGGGGATTTTTGTTCAGGAAAACTATTGGGTGGATTGAGGATTGGTGGCGGTCAGTGGTTAGGAGAGTGATGGAGGATTTGAGAGGGGAGGCGGTCATTCTATTGGAGAGTCAACCAGTTTTCTATGTTTGTAGAAATTCTCGGGTGTGATGGAGTGGCATATATTTACGTCTGCGGATGTGGGAAATGAAAGGCTGATATCATCTGCGTATGGGATGAGTTTGGGGGATGGTGGTAAGGATAGGCAGGTCTGCGTGAAAAGATTGCAAGAGGAATGAGAAGAATGGCGCCCTGTGGGACGCAGTTTTGTAATTTAATGGAGGAAGAGATTGTTTTTTGGGATAGCTTTTGGCAAAGCGATTGGTCAAGAATGATTAGAAAGCCATTTTTTGTCATTATTTCTAAGGGGGATTGAAGGATTTTTGATTTGAGAAGGAAATGTGGGACAGATGTTAAAAGGCTTTGTTGATTGTTGATTGTTGTGAGATGGATCTATGGGATTGGGATTGGTTGAAGCCATTGATGATGTGTTGGGTGAGGGAGGTAAGGGCTTTAGTTGTGGAGTGGGTTGCTTTTAAAGCCATGTGGAAATATGGGAGGGTGATGAGAGGGG
>JABUQX010066622.1:15000-22500 GCA_015478945.1 Trachelipus rathkii | reverse complement strand
TACAACCTTTTTTAAGAGTGAAACGATTGGTGACAAAAGTTAAATTAGCGGCTGCTGAAGGAACATTCGTTTATCATTTGGCACAACATAATCAGTCTTTTAAATCAATGGATTGTACATCAAAACTCATTCAGTGTTGCTTTGACCCTAAATTCACCTGCGCTCGTACTAAGCTGACGCAATCATGTTAAATGTTTTAACTCCTTTTGCGTTATCAAAACTCTTGTCAGATATTCAACAAAGTAGTTTTATTTCCATTATGAGCGATACCTCTAACCATAAGGAAATCAAATTATGCCCCGTTTTAATTAGGTATTTTAAAGTTGATAAAGGTGTTCAAGTGAAACTATTCGATCTGAAATCATTGCCTGGGGAAACGTCAAGCATTATTTCGTCTTTCTTAACTGATAGTTTAAAAAATGTTAATGCAGTTGATAAAGCTATTGCTCTTTGTGCAGATAATACTAATAGCAACTTTGGTGGTGTTTACAGGAGGGGTATTAATAATGTTTTAACAAAACTCAAAGAAAATCTGGGTCATAATTTACTTGGGGTTGGATGTACCGCTCACATTCTTCACAATACTATTCAAACAGCTGCTGATACTCTACCTGTTGATATCGACGGAATTGTCTCTAAAATATATTCCCATTTTTATCTCTACACAGTTAGGGTTGAATCATTGAAAGAATTTTGCGAATTTGTGGATAGTGACTACAAGAAAATTCTAGGATATAGCAAAACAAGGTGGCTTGCTCTACTTCCCGCAGTTGAACGCTTGTTATCTATGTTTCAACCTCTGAAATCGTTTTTCGAGTCTCAAGAAAAATGCCCATTTATCATAAAAAAAAACTTTTTTGAAAGCCCTTTGTCAGAAGCGTGGCTTTACTTTATTCATAATCAGGCATCAACTTTTCATACATGCATCGAGAAGATTGAAGGACAAACAATTACCATTTTTGAGGTAATCTCAGTCTTAAATGATTTGTTGAGAAATCTACATTCAAAATGTGAAGACTGTTTTATTACGACAGCCGTATCATCAATACTTAAAAAATTGGAGAAAGAGGGACTTGGATCAGAAGTAGCAAAATTTAGACAATATGTGTATACTTTTTATAAAACTGGAGTTGAGTATTTAAATAAATGGATCAAACCTATCGATAATTTGAAAAATTTTACCTGGATTACCTTGCAGAAAATGCCCAGCTGGGAGGAAATACAAAATACTCAATGTTTTATTCCTGAACTTATGCCACAATTCACAGTTGATGAGACTGCTTTATACGATGAGTTCGTCTATGTTAAACAGTATTTGCGACCAGAAGTTTTGTCCACCTGGAGATGAAGAGGAATGTCTCCAGTCGAATGTTGGGTTAATTTTACTTATTTTTATTGAGAATAAAATTATAACGCTTATTTTCAACTTCCTAAACTGATGGAATTTCTTTCTTTGCTTGCCGGAAACAAATGCCGTGCTATGGAAGTGTTTTCTTTAAGAACAGCTTTGTGCGACAGCGATTAAAACACAAAAACTCTCTGTAAAATACTTTGGAAGCACTTTAATTACCAAAAATAAACTATATTATATCTGTTGTGATTTTGTATAAAATGATCTTTGGGGAAGCAAGAACTAATAAGGAAATTTCATTCTTCCGAAAAATACAAAAAGCACCACCAATGAAGAAGCCAAACTATATATATATATATATATATATATAATATATATTATATATTATATATATATGATAATATATATAATAATTATATATATATATATATATATATATTATATATATATATATATATATATATATAATATAAAATATATATATATATATATAATATATATAATATAATATATATTATATATAATTTTATATATATATATATATAGACTAGCTCATATATTATATATTATATTATAAGAATATATATAAATATATAATTATACTATATATATATATATATATAATATATATATATATATATATATATATATATATAATATATTATATTATATATATGTATATATATATATATATATATATATATATATATATAATATTATAATATATATATATATATATATATATATATATATATTAATATATATATATAATATATATATATTTATATATATATATTAAATGTATTATATATAATATATATATATATATATTAAGATATATAATATATATATAATATATTATATATTTATATATAATATTATATGAAAATATATATATTATAATATAATAATATTATATATATATATATATATATATATAATTATGATATATATTATATATATATATAATATTAGCTAATTATATTAAAATATTATTATATAATACTATTATTATACTATATATACTATATACTCATACTGGTATATATATATATATTATATATTCTATTATTAAAAGATATATATAAGTTAATATCAATTATATATAGATATAATATTAGTATATATACTATATAGTATATATATGATTAAGTATATAGTAATATATAGTATATATTATAAATATATGCATAAATATATACGTATATATATAAATATATATATATATTATATATATAATATATATATTATATATATATATATATATATATATATATATAATATATATATATAAAATATGATTGTGCATTTTTAGCTATAGGTGTCGCGATTTTCGTTCTGAAAATTATTGGATAACCTTAGCAATAATATATTATATTATTTCTCTTATTTATTTTAATTTTTATTATTGAGCATTTTCCGCACTAAAAAGGTTACCAGGATTCAACAATGCATTTCTTTTCCTGTATCTTATTGTAGTTTTTGGAATATGAGTTGTGTTTTAAACCAAAAGTTTATGTAGTTTAAACCAAATTATACCATATATATTTTACTTATATATATATATATATAGAGGTATATATATATAGTTATGTAAATATATATATATAATGATTATATATATAATAAGCTTATATATATATATATATATATATATATATAATAAATTATGATATATAAGGATATATGATAATATATATAGGTATATTAATATATATATATATAGTATATATATATATATAATATGATATATATATATATAATAATAGTAATATAATATATATATTCTATACCGTGGCACAACGTAGAGCGACGGAGTCGCATGGCAACGGCGCGGTTCGAATTCCTACGTCGGATCCTAGGTAGAATATTACCTGAAAGAAGTTCCCCTCCATTGAATAGGGCTATGCCACGTGAAGGTGTTGAACTTTTGTAAAATATATATATATATATATATTATAGCTAGTAATTTATTATCTATCTATATATATATATAATATTATATATATATATATTTATGAGGTATTAGATAATATATTTAATTTAATATATATATATACAGTAATATATATATATATATCAGACATGCGCCCCGAAAAGTTCAGGCATGTAGCTAGAAAACTATAATATAACAGCTACACGAGAAAATAAATATCATTTTATTAATATGGTGACACTTTTTACCGCTTGGAAAATTAACATAAAATAAAAAAAATACTATAATAATATATTTAAAATATAATTAAAAATTGTTTAAAAAATGTTGGAAAATAATTACATTTGACTCAATATCGAAGATCGACCCGCTTACTCTGGATGAGGACGGAAAGGTGCAAAGAAGACCAATGTTTGAATAAAAAAAAATTTTTATTTTGGTTTTAAATACCGAACGAATACCCACGGAGTAAACAAGAAACGATGATAGGAGTCGGAGTTTCTCCGGCCTACCGGGGACGATGGGGACTTCGTCCCCCCTCTGCCATGCGCATTCGGCTCGAACCCCCTAAAAAGGATATAAAAAGAAAAAATAATATTTTCCCAAAAAAAAACGGTATTTGGCAACTCTTTGTGTCTTCGAGGGACTACAGCCAGTTTCAAGTCAAATCAGAGCTTGCACTATTTCGGTCAAGATTATACTAATTTTAAGAAGAATTATTTAATAAATATTAGTAATAAAATTATTTTTTTTTTTAAGTTTCAATCATGAAATTACTTTCCTGAAATCCAAAAATGTTTATTTATTTTTCCTGTAGATGTTATAGTTTTATAGTTTAGCTACATGCCTGAACTCTTCGGGAGGTTGGGCATATATATATATAGTTATATATTATATATATATATATATATATTTTAATAATATATATATATATATTATATTATTATATATATATATATACGTTATATATTATATATATATATATATATATAATATATATAATATATATATAATAATATATATATATAATTAATATCATATATATTATTATATATATAAATATATATATATATATATAAATATATATATATTATATATATATATATAAAATTATATATTTAAAATACTAATTATAGTATATATATATATATATATATATATATATATATATATTATAGATATTATGATAAATATATAATATACTATATAGTACAGTATAGATAATATATAATATATAGATATATATATATATTATATATTATATAATATATATATAAAGTAGTATATATATATAGACATATAAATAATAATATATATATATATATATATATATATATTTATTATTTAGTATAATAATATATATATAAATTAAGATAATAGATAAAGTCTATTTAGCTTTTTTATAATCTATATTATAAGTTAAATAAATTATTATTTATTTAATATATATATATATATATATATAAATATATATATAGTAATAATAAAGGCATATTATTATAATATATTCTTCCCAAGAGACAATGTTTTTTTCTATGACCGAAGGCAACAGAGTTCATAAAAAATGCTTTAATTGCAAAGATAATTCCTTCAGGTTTATACTTTAAGAAGAAAATATATTCAGCATTACTCATTTCTGCTTTATATATTTAATTTATCGGAGGTGGACACACAGTCGAGCAAATCAAACAAATGACTTAAAAAACATAGAGAGTAATAATGTAATTGCGTTTTGTTTAAAAATATGTAATTGGCCTTTCCCCAAATCCTCACCAAGTTTCATCAACCACTTCTAGGACACCCTGTACACACACACCTCACACACACACATACAACACATACATATATATATATATATATATATATATATATATATATATATATATATCATATGTAGAGTATTATATATATATATATACAATATATATGATATTATATTCTATATTAGTCTATATATATATATATATAATACTAATAATATATATATATATATATATATAATAATATATATATATATATATATATATAAGATATATATATGAGTATATATATATATATAATATATATATATGAGTAGAGTTCAAAAAATACCGGAACTTTTAACTAAACTTTATTATCGTAAATGTTACAGCATATTACACAATACCACCTTCAAAGTATCTTCGTTCGGCTGTCACACACTTTTGCCAATGCTCACACCACTGCTCGAAACATAGCTGTATGCCATCTTTTGTTACCTCTTTCAACGCACGCAACATAGCACTTTGAATTTCGTCTGCTGACGGAAATCGTCGCCTTTAACAGATCCTTCACGCAAGGGATAAGATATAAATCAGCTGGAGCCAACTCTTGGGAGTAAGGAGGTTGTGAAAGCAAGTACGTGGCTGTTCGTTAGATATTCAATGAAAGATGGGCTTGTCATTGTGCAATACCCAATCTTTCGCTTTCCAAAGCTCAGGACGTTTGCATCGGATTGCGTCACGAAGATGACGAGGTGTACATATGTTTGATAATCTTTAATGTCAAAGAAAGCCTACCAGCATTACTTTCCCCTTGGGCGATTTTACTCGAACCATTTGTTTTCGTGGTGAACTCAGAGATTTCTATTCAGATGTCAGACGCTTCGTTTGAGGGTTGTACAGTTTTACCCTATTCAGCAATCCTCAGTACGCATTCACTATAGCAATGAGCTCTCCGTTTATGTAGGCCCTCTCTTCACACCGTTCCCGGATGAGGAATCTTGGGACAAGGTGCGTACACACGCGGTGCATGTTTAAGTTTTCGTCGAGGATCCGCCTTGACACTGCCATGAGAATCTCGATAATATTGGCAACATCGTAGATTGTTTGCCTCCGGTCAGTTCGAATTACCTCCAGTGCTCTAACAATGGTGTCATCGTTACTCGTAATCTAGGGTTCGCAATAATGATACACCTCCTTTCCAAATTGAATGTTTCTGTAAACGTTTTCCGTAATTTGACACAGAATTTAATGTTGCTTCTCTGCTCAAAGTAGGCCATCCTTGATTAACAACGACTTGCGGCAGTACTGCAGCAACGACAGGCCTCACAGCAAACTGAATTGTAGACACACGGACATATGCTGAGCACTGTCATACGCTGCTTATACACATACTTACATGTCCGTTTACACATTTCTCACAGCACGCCCTTATTGCATTGTAATATATGAAGACTAATCGGAATGTTCTGGTAATTTTTGGCTATCTTGTGCATTATAGTATAATATTATTACTACTTATTATATTATATATAATGGTGAGTATATATATATATATATATATATTTTTATAGGTAGTATTATATATAATATATATATATTATATATATATATATATATTATAATATTACAGTATATTCAGAAAGTAAGGAGTTTATATAAGTGATAAATTTCGAAATATTGGGAAGTCTTTGTTAAGTATAAATTGTCAATGATATGATTTGAGAGAGCAAGTTTCTATGGAATATTCGAAGATCTATATTGGAAAAACAGTAGAGCCAATATTCTATTGGATTGAGATTTTTCTCTCAAATTCTATTTAATGTTAAAAAAGAGATTTATCCCAAATTGAAACATTTCTGATTCACAAATTTAAACAGACTACTAAAATAACAATAAGGATGGTTGAAAACGATTGAAACTTTTGAAATTCGAATATTATTACGAAATAAGAGTTCTTCCATGTGAAATGGTCCTTAACACTTAGATATCCCTAATTAGGGAATGAATGGGCGATTAATCAGCCAATTAGGCTTTAATTCACAAGATTACCTTTAGACTAGCTACCATAGAGTGTACCATAGACTAGCTTCATGAGAGGCTATTTCCTTGCTATTATTTTTTCGTCTTCTGAAAAATAGAAATTAGTTTCCAACTTTAGTTGCCTCAACTTATGACAATGATCTTTAAGGTAGGATAAAGAAGGCAATAATATTACTTTCATAAGTTATAGGATGTTAAATATAAATTTTCCTGCTTAAAATCTCATTTTAAACCATAGCATTTTGAAAACTGTTTATCAGAACTATGGGGATCGAAATCAGTAAACTTACAATAAAAAAATCGGAAAATTTTGAATACGTGCGACAGATATTAGGAAATAGAAATTGAAATAGTGAGATCTTTGAGAGCCGAACGTTCAATGGCAGATGAATTGGAGCCGGTATAGGAATTCGAATGATTTTTAGTGGCTT
>JABUQX010066622.1:0-5000 GCA_015478945.1 Trachelipus rathkii | reverse complement strand
TGCTCCCCTGGTTTTAAATATCTTCGACAAAAGGAATTGCAATTTCTTTATGTATTTTCATTTTACATTAACTCCGATACGGGGATTCTCATTTCATCATTAACAGAAAACAGAAGTTCTGTTGCAACTCCAAAGGGGGTTGAAAATTTTTCATCTATGTTTGAACGAAAATCTTTCAAAACAAACATCGAATTTTCAATATGATGAAAACAGTTTCTATCACTAATGACGGAGACTGTAATGTAGTTTATAGAGGAAGAGTGAAAGGGAACAAACTTGAAGTAATAATTATTAAACATAACAAATTCGCTCATGGTTACGGATTTCAAAAGATTTAAAGCTTTTCTATAATATTCAATGTCTTAATCTATCTATAATAACTTCAACAATTGCTTCAAAAACTTCTCAAAATCTTAACAATTCATCTTAACTTTCCACTCACTTTATTTTGCACATTCGTGGAGTTTAGACCATTTTGGTTTTGGGAAAATCTTTCCTATTTTTTTTTATTAAAATAGTTGTCCGCTTTGGTGACCTAAGAAAGTGCCAAGTTGTCTTCACTGTGCTAATAAGTTTCTAATGTACTGTAATCTACATGAATGTGAACAGCATTGAACAATGAATATACAATGCCGCTGGATATTTTCAACAGCTAGAACACCTCTAAAAATTTTCATCATTGCTGCTACACCTTCATATCGTTGTCCAATCAGAAAGTGGCTATTTGTTTCGACCTTCGTAGTATTCCTTCCATTACAGATTCTCATTTTTCGCTTTCAACAGCCACTAACACTAAGAAATCTTCATGAACCACAAATATTTTCTTCATTTCAGTTTTTTTTTTGGAAGTTTTCTAAAACATTTTATTTATATATATTATTTCTATCTAAAAAAAATTTACAAAAAAAACTAAGGCATAATATTAAAAAAAATATATGAAAATCCATTGAATATGAGTCATCTTTCGCAAGTTTTATGGACAAGAGAGAGAGAGAGAGAGAGAGAGAGAGAGAGAGAGAGAGAGAGAGAGAGAGAGAGAGAGAGAGACTCGAAACCAATTTTATAATTTCAAATTTATTGCGTCAAAAAACTTGGGGAAGACGTGTGCTCACTTTCTTATAAATTCTGCAAATCTGGACCAATGAAGCTCGAGGAGTAAAAGTTTTTCATATCTTTTCTTTAATTTGAATCTAAAATAAAAAAAGAAAAAAAAAGAAAAATGAAAAAATAGAGCATAAAACTAATAAAATAAATCAAAGTATACTATATTTTGTTACTTTTAAAAGATAAAAGCTAGAACTTTAACTTTTAAATTTTTTATATTTTATTGTATATTTTCTTTGCAGATTTTAATATGTGCAACTTTTATATTTGTAAACGAAATATATATTCCTATTTCAAAAGCATATAAAGATATTAATAAAAAGAATGACATTTAAATGTGGGACAAAAATTCCTAAGATTTTTCCTTTCTTTTTTTTAATAAAACTTTTTTGACCTTTTCTAATATTTGAAACCTCGACCAAATATTTTTATTTTTACATATTTTCACTCCTTTTACTTTTTACATATTTACACACCATATATATGATATATACGAATTGAAAATTGTGATAAATATTCAAAAGTCAATAGAATACAAACTGAAAAACCAGCCCGTAATCGACGTTTTATTGTTAAATTTTCTTTACTCATAAATTCATTTAAAAAGCTCGATGGAATATAAAAAATTAAACCAAAATCAAATCTATCAGTAGCATGTAATCACGAATGGTACGCTTTAATATATATAAATTATACCGTATTCATATATATTATTATATATACTATCACTATAACTTTAGTTCTCTTATTACTGTATTGATTATATATTATTAACCTATTTATATAGAGTATTAGCTACCGGGTGGCTTTTAGTATACATAAATATAAAATAAAAAATAATTGAATTAAATATATGAGAAAACTTAGGTCTGTAATGAGTTACAGGTTTTAGGTTTTGCGACTGTTCTTAATAAAAATTTTAAGTTATGACATAAAAAATGAATGCCATGATATGACAGAAATTCTTTGAATGTTTACATTTGATATCATATTTTTTGTTCGCGCCGGAAATAGTGCCCTGCGGTTTATCGTTCGCGCGGAAATTTGCGCCTGCGGGCGCAGCGGCGGCGTTACGCGGTAATATATTGCCCTGCGGGCCGCACGCGGCTGCGGGCGGAACGCGCGCTGGGTGGCTGTCTTCGCGCGAGGGCGCACGCTGCCCATGCTTCTTACGTGATTTGGGACATCAAAGATGAACAATCAATAAATCTCTGAGTCGTCAAAGATGAACTATCAAAGATGAACATCAAAGATGACTCATCAAAGATGAGCCATTCATAATAGCTGGTATCAGACGGACGTCATTCAATCCATTCAAAGTTAAGGCATCAATTGCTGAGCATCAATGCTGAGGCATCAAAGTTGAGGCATCAAGTTGAGGGGGTCAAAATATCGAGTGTGTGAGTGTAGTGTAAGTGTATCTGTGTGTGTGTGTTGTGTGTGTGTGTGTGTGTGTGTTGTGTTTGTGTGAGTCGGTTATATGGGCTAGTGTAAGTGTCTATGGACTAAGTGTAGGCTATAGTCAGATATTAGAAAAATACTAAGTATAGTAGGAGCATCCTTAGAACTTTATATACACACATCGCATTCCGCTACTTAATAGACGCTAGGGGTAGAACCAATAATGTGGGGCTTTGGGCTCAGGGGATGGCTATGAAAAGGCTTGAAAAGTTGGCACACAGTTGGCACTATGTGGCACAACCCACTTGGCACTAATTGGCACTCACTTGCACTCATTATGTGCACTCACTTGGCACTCATGTTGGACTCAGTTGGCATCTTGGCACTCACCTGGCTATCACCTGGCACTCATCTAATACTCTAGAACATTATAGAAATCCTAGAGCTATCTTACGTGATTTGATGCGCTGAATTTAAATATTACATTGTGTGGTAATAAGATGAAACCGAAGACGTCTCAGAGCACACAACCTTCACAAAAGTAGCAGTCAAAGCTGGGGCATTAAGTTGAGGCATCAAAGTTGGGGCATTCAAAAAATTGAGGCATTCAAAGCTGAGGCATCAAAATTGTCCCGTAGAATACAAAAGGGTTGACCGAAAATTGGGTTTCTCAAAATGCACCCGGAAGACTAATTAGTTGGTCGACAAAATAGTTTGCCGAAAATAGGGATGGCCAAAAATTAGGGTGGGCCAAAATTGACCCTGGAAGACCAAAGTTCGTCGAAATACATGTCAAACAAGGTTTAAGACATCAAAAAGGGCAAGTCCCTAAAGGAAGGACAAAAAATTACAGTGGGCAAAAATGACATGGTATATGGCATTGTCAAGGGCGAAATATCATGGTCAACCAAGGAAAGAATCAAAAATAGGTGCTATAGCCCCCTAAAGGGTGGCACAAAAATTACCGGGGCCCAGAAATTGAACCATGGTAAGAACCAAAGAGGGTTGGTATAGGGTCTGGTACGTAATTACGGTTGTTACGCGAACCGTTTGCGCAACCCTTCTTTCGAAGGGTTGCAAAAAAAGGGTTGGAAAAATTAGGGTTGCCAAAAATAGGGTGCAGAAAATTCGGTTGCCGAAAAGTTAGGCGTCTAAAAGTTGTACGTGAGAATACAAAAGGTTCGCCGAAAAATCTGGGTTCAAAAAGGTCATGGCCAAAGAGTAACAAGGCCCAAAAGGTCAAGGACCAAAAAGGTCAGGCCCAAAAAGGTAGGTCAGGTAAAAATTTGGGCCAAAAAGGTCAGTGGGTTTTTCGCGGTCAGGGGGAGTTTTTGGGTTTTTGGCGTGGGTATTAAGGCCTCCGGAATCCACCTACTATATTATTATTATTTTATTATTAGTAATTATGATTATTATTATATATTATTATTATTATTATCATTATTATTTTAATTATTATGTATTTTATTTTATTATATATCTTCATTATTATTATTATTATATTATTATTATTATTATTATTTTATCTAGATATATTATTATTATATTATTAGTAATATTTTCTTCTGATGATTATTATTTATTATGGATAGATGAGATAATTTTTTTATTATTATAATTTATTATTTTATATTATATATTATTTTTTATTATTATTATATATTTAATTATAAATTGATTTTATATATTATTATTATTATTATTTTATAATATTGATTAAGTTAATTACATTATTACAATACCTTTCTTATAATAATTATTTTTTTATAATAACTAATGCTATTTTTTGTATTTAATTATAAACCTTTTTATTTATCTTATTTATGTGTAAACTCGCACTAATCGATGAAAGAGTCCTCGGATATAACAGTTAGAACATAAAATTCAGATGGTATTCGAGTAAAACATCTACCAAGATACTATATAAAAAAAGATTTCTTTTGTAAAATGGTGACCTTAATGCTAAGATGCCATTTTCTAGTTTTATGTGATCTAAATCATTTGGACAAATCAAAAATTCATAGCTAGTTTAACTAAAATTTCTCTGAGTGTACATAATATTCAAGAGTATAATCTATAGTGTTCGAACATTTATTTTAATAAACCAAATATATGGAGCCCTTTTCTCTCTCTCTCTTCTTCTTCTTCTCTCTCTCTTCTCTCTCTCTCTCTCTTCTCTCTCTCTCTCTCTCACATCTTCTCTCCTCACTCTCTTCCTCCTCCTCTCCTCCTCTCCTTCCTCTCTCGTCTCTCTCTCTCTCTTCTCCTACTTAAAAAATATTTGCACTCCAATGAAGTCATTTCACTTATAAACAACTTCATATAAGAACTGGCAATAAAAATGAAATCAACAAAGTTAGTTAAATGGAGTATCACTCCAATACTCTCCAATCTATTATCAGTGTCTAAAATATTGATTCAAACCATTTTCATACTCTAAAGTCGTAATCGCTGGTTGATATCAACATTGACTATCAACGAATACTGATCGGGGC
>JABUQX010066621.1:20000-27500 GCA_015478945.1 Trachelipus rathkii | reverse complement strand
GATTGATTTGTTTTTAGAAAAAGAAGGTTTGGATCCTTGTCTATACGTTGATCAGGGTTACGACGGCTGTGCATCAATGTCAGGGAAAGAACATGGAGTTCAAAAGAATCTGAGGGAAAAATATAAAAAAAGGATTATATTTTCACTTAAGCCATCGGCTTAATTTGGTCATTAATGACGTAAACGTTATTCCGGAAATTCAAAATACTATTGCCACAATAAAAGACAAACTTTTTCAAAGACTCCACCCTAAGAGGAAAATACATTCCCAACTTGCCTAAACTTTGTGAAACATGTTGGACTCAAAAATATCATAAACACACACATATATATATATATATATATATATATTAAGTGTTATATATATATATTATATATATATATATATATATATATATATATATATATATATATATATATATATATATATATATAGTAGCACCTCGCAATAACGGCGTAATTGGGACCGGACCCTCGCCGTTAAGTGAAAAACGCCGGTAAGTGATTTTTTTTTTGTGCCTCGCGAGTGCTTGCAAGCAAAACTACGTCCTTTTGTTCTTAATATATATATATATATATATATATATATATATATATATATATATATATATATATATATATATATATATATATATATATATATATATATATATATATATATATATATATATATATATATATATATATATATATATTAAGTGTTCAATAACAATAATTATAAAACAATGATAGAAAGGGAAATTTACACAATGTTTACCTTTAAATATATATTTAGTACGTACAGTACATGATTTACAACTGAAAAAGAAATAGAAATATAAAATTTTAAATACAAATATTTTTATTTTGAGGATTCCACTTCTTCTCACGACCGTACAATGGATGTTGGCGAATCTTCATCATCTGAATGTAAAACAACCGCCTTCGCTTTGCAGACGGTGATAGCGATGTAGTTGGTGTAGAATCCCCAATATTGGATCCTCCCCTTCAGTGGCAGTTTGCGATGGTGATCTATTGAAGAATGACAACAAAGAAGTCTGTCTCATAGAGTGCCTCTTCTTCTCGAGTAGAAGTTGCTTATAACATGCAATGGCATTTGTTATGACAGCATTAACTTTTGACGATCTTTCAAAATTTGGATCTAGATCTTTTCACTAGATGTAGAGGCCATTTTTTAACTTAATAAATTTATTATTCAGTATAAAGTTTGGAAAATTCCTTTAAGAGAGTAGCTGTTATTATGAGATGCTGATATATATATATATATATATATATATATATATATATTATATTATATATATATATATATATATATATATATATATATATATATATATATATATATATATATATATATATATATATATATATATATATATATATATATATATATATATATATATATATATATATATATATATAGAGATATAATAAATATTATACATATATATCTAAAAAACTATAACATCTACAGGAAAATAAATATCATTTTATTAATCAGGAGACATTTTTACCGCAGAAATAAAAAAAAATTTATTTTATTCTAATATTTATTAATAAACTCCTTATTAATATTAGTAAAAATCTTCAGTCCACGCTCTGAATGAAATTGAAAGATGCATTGTCTCGAGAGAAAAAGTTGCCACACACCGCTTTATTTACGCAAAGGGAGAAAATATTTTTTCTTTTTATATCCTTTTTAGGGGGTTCGAGCCGACGGAGGGACAAAGCGGTAGGCCGAGAAACCCCGACTCTATCCATCATTCTTGTTTACCCGTGGGTATTTGTCCGTTTAAAAAAAAAAAAAATTCAACATTTGGCAACTTTCCGTCCTCAGTCGTAGTGAGGGCATCTTCGAATTGTCAAAAAACTGTAATATTTTCAACATTTTTAACAATTTTAATTTTTTAAAAAGCGTTATTTTTTTTATTTTTTTTTATTTCTGCGGTAAAAATGTCTCCTGATTAATAAAATGATATTTATTTTCGTGTACCTGTTATAGTTTTCTAGTTACATGCCTGAACTTTTCGGGATGCTGACCTATATATATATATATATATATATATATATATATATATATATATATATATATATATATATATATATATATATATATATATATATATATATATATATATATGTATATATATATATATATATATATATATATATATATATATATATATATATGGGGATGACAGATGGTCGGATGTGCTACGGGATGAAGGGATGAGAATGAACGAAGAAAAGACAGAGGTGATGAAGATTTCGAGGGAGAAGTAGAGATGTGAAATTCAGGTGGAAGGGATAGTGTTGCGACCCACGGAAAGCTTCAGTTACCTGGGAGTAACGGTGAATTCGGGGGGGAGAGATGACATTGGAGATCGAGGGGAAGATCGAGAAATTTTCGAGTGGAGTGAGGCAGCTGTACCTGACATTGAAGAATAAGCATGCGCCAAGAAAGGTGAAGGTGCTCATATATACCACGATGCTAAGACCGATGCTGATGTACGAAGTGGAGGCGTGGACTCTAACCACTAGCACCAGAAGAAGGGTGGAAGCGGCGTAGATGAGGATGTTAAGACTGATAGTCGAAGCGAGTAGATGGGAGAGGAAGAGAAATGTGGAGATTAGGATGGAGGTGGTACGTGTCTGTTCTGGATCTGGTGAGAAAACAACAGTTGAGATGGTACAGACATGTTAGAAGAATGGAAGATGAGATACCCTGGAAATGCTATGATATACGTCCGGAGGGAAGAAAACCAAGTGGAAGACCAAAGAGGAGATGGGTGGATGGAGTTGCTGCGACTACAATGAAGAGAGGACGAAATCTCGAACAGGTGGAGGAAGAGTAGATGTACCGAGGCAGGAGGCTCTTAATTATAGCACTTTCTTTCCAGCAGCTCCACCATGCTCTAAGCGTATTTTCTGGCACTTTAATCGTGTCAGTTGGGGGGCATTCCGTCACTTCTTTGCAACCTACCCTTGGTATGAATCCTGTTTTGACTCGGAGGAGGCGTTGGTCTCTGCTGAAAAAGTAGGGGTCGTAGCCTCAGAGGGAATGAGCAGGTTCATTCCATCTTCTACTAAATCTTTTTCTCCTTTTTTTCGATGGCATCTGTTCTCGTGCTATCCATGATAGAGACAATGCATATCGGAAATGAAAAAAACTCTCCTTCTCCTATCACTCTTGCTAATTTTCGTTCAACTCGGAATCGTTGCAGGGATATTATTCGTCAGGCTAAGCGTACTTTCACCCAAAGGAAGTGCGCTAACTTCCTTGGTTCTCCTACTGATAAAAATTTCTGGCCCCTTGCCAAAAACATCTCTAATAACTTCTGTAAATCTGCCTTTCCTCCTCTTATTCGCTCTGACGGATCTGTAGCTAATACTCCTTCTGAAAAAGCTAATCTCTTCGGCCTCCATTTTCATCTAATTTCACTCTCAGGTGCCCCATGGCTCTAGCTGTGATTACACATGATCATGTGCATAGGATCCTGAGATCTATGAACGCTAGAAAAGCTAATGACTCGGACGACATTCCCCCTCGTGTCTTGAAGGAGTGTGCTTCCGAGCCGGCGGCTCTCTTCTTTCGACTCTACTCTCTTTTCCATAATACTAACTAACACTTTCCCTCAGTGCACGAATCGCGCATATGTTCAACCGATCCTGAAGAAGGGTAGCCGCTCTGATCATTCTAACTATCACCCTATACCTCTCACTTGTATTCTGTCTAAAATCTTGAAACTCTCCTCAATTCTCATTTCCTGGATCATCTGGAATCTTATTCCCTCCTTTCAGATCACCAGTATGGTTTCCGACGTTTTAGGTCAACTGGTGACATTCTTTCCTATCTCACTGATTTATGGTATTCCGCCCATAGGGATTATGGGCTCTTGATGTGTCCAAAGCCTTTGACCAGGCATGGCATGCGTCACTGCTCTCTAAGCTTCATTCCTTTGAGTTTTCTCCTTCTCTTTGCTCACTTTTGTCTAGTTTTCTCTCAGATCATTCTTTATCGGCACTTGCTGATGGAGCAACCTCTTCTTCCTTTCTTGTTAACTGTGATGTTCCGCAAGGTTCTGTTTTATCTCCAACTTTATTCTTGCTTCTCCTTAATGATCTTCTCAGCTGCTCATCTAACTCTGTTAACCGATGACTCAACTCTCCATTCTTCCACTCAATTCAAATCTGCTCCCTATTTCGCTATTTCGCTTCTAGAGATGCTTCTCAACTTCAGCTTTCCGATTCTATTCTTGCCGATCTGGATGGAATTTCCCGGTGGAGTTACCACAAGCTTCTGCAGTTCAACTCCTCGAAAACTCAACTTCTTTACATCTCTCTCTCTCTCTCTCTCTCTCTCTCTCTCTCTCTCTCTCTCTCTCTCTCTCTCTCTCTCTCTCTCTCTCTCTCTCTCTCTCTCTCTCTCTCTCTCTCTCTCTCTCATAAAACAAATCTCAAATTTTCTATCCTCTTCGACCGCCATTCCGTCTCACCTGTTGACAACATAAACATTCTTGGTATAAGCATAAACAGCAAACTATCTTGGAAACCTCACATCACAACGGTTGCTATAAGGTGGCCTCAAAGAAGCTGGGAGTTCTGTTCAGATTGTGGGGAATTTTTTTTTCTTCCCAACAATCACTCCAATTAAATAAGGGTCTTATCCACCCTTGCAAGAAGTACTGTTCTCACATATGGGGCGGTTCCGGTTCCGTCCTTTTGGATAGGGTTGAGTCTAAAGCTAAAAGATTAATAAACTCCAATACTTTCTAACTCTCTTGACTCTTTCTCTATCTCTGCGACGTGGCGTTGGTGCTCTGTTTCTTTATTATAGCTACTACAACGGCAGGTGCTAGAGGGAATTGTCCTTACGCATTCTGCCACCATTGCTGTCGCCCTCGTAGCACAAGGGGTGCCTGGATTTCTCATGAATTATGTGTGAATATTGGGAATTCCTTTCTTGCTCGTTGATGTGGCTCCTTCTTTCCAGCCACTGTTTTTCTGTGGAACTCTCTGCCTTCTGTTTTTCTTGCTACATCTATTCTTCCTCTCTTCAAGTCCTCCGTCTGCGGTCACCACAGAGATTTGCGTTAGGCTCGTGATTGGGTGCTTTTCAATTACATTGGCCACAGATTTTGCGGCAAAAACATTTGAAGGTCATTTTATAGGTAACTTGTTGCCCTGATTCCGAATATGACCTCCGTTTTCCTAGATTGGCTCTAGTTTTTGAGATACAGGGTGGTCACAAAAATACATTAATAACAATTTGTTAGGTTGTAACGTAATTCACAAAAAAAAAAAAACACGAAAAATTATATTAAATTGTTAATGAGTAAGTACAATAAAATGGCTAATAGGTCAAAACTTCATTTCAGTACATGAAATCACATTCATGCATTACAAATCGGCTGTCTAATATGATTGTCTTCTGGTGGTGCAGAATAGTGACATCACGTTTGAAGGCTCCAACAAATAGTTGCATCATGTGTACTATACACATCCTTCCTTGGTATTTTTTTCCATCCTGATATCTTGATGGAAACTCTCCCTTGTTCTCACTATAACATCCTAGATTATCAGGAAAAACGATCTAAGTGACTAATGTAGAAGTGATCTTTTTTATGCGGTCATATTAACATTCAACATTTTTAAGTCTGAAGCATTTTCTGTACGCGTTCTACATAGTTGGCAGATTTTGGGTTTGCGACAAAAAGTTCTGAACCAGACAAAAACTTTTCCAGGCAGAATGCTTCAATATAGTCATGGAATTTATTTGAAATTGTCCATCTTGATGATTTGAGAATTTGAAGGGCCGTAAAGATTCCAACTTTTGAGTTTCTCCATACTCAAACCCAGGAAAAAATTGCAATATATTTGAAACTTCACCATCTTTGTCCTCGGGCCCTTACAAATTGCTGCATCGTCTAGTTCTGATGTTGGAAATGGTTGGGAATAATTTTTTTCCCCTGTCAATCAGTGGTTCGTTAATGATATTTGATGCACCTACAGTCATATTTTCCATAGCAGGCCATACAACTTTTTTCCAGTGGTCTTCTTTAGCCACTATCACAGCATATGAACAAGGGTACTTAAGTTATCGCTTTGCTGTCCAACTAAGATGTTGACCATCTTCATATCAACGCATATAGACCCCCACTTTTTTGGGGTGGTTTCAAAAAAATTTTTTTATATTTTTCTAAGCTTCTGCAAGATCATTCTTATATTTTCAAATTCCTCTTTCAGCTTTGTTGAGTGACCTATTGGAATCGATGCATAACTATTGCCATTGTACAATAAACACACTTCAAGCTTCTCGTTGAACTATCCATAAACACAATCGCCAATCTTCTGGTCGGTATTTAGGTAACCCCATTTGGAGTAGGAGTCCAGGAATGTTCCTACAGTATACTAGGTCTTCTTCTTCAATGAAATATGGAAGAAAGTACTACCCTCTTGTTCGAAAAATTGTTATTTTTTTACATTCGGCTTGAGACAGTTCTTTTCACTTAGTCTAGATGCTAAAAGCTCAAAATCTTGCTTGGAGAGACTTTACTCTCGTACTAAATCATTGATCTCTTCCTGGAAGAACTGTGTAGAAGTACTTTCTTCATATTCACTACCACTATCTGACGTGGGCACCCAATCTGATATCTTTTTCATCAGACATATGCTAGGTTGGGAGTGTTGTGAACCTGGGGTGGGGACTATCGTCGGAGGTGGTGGTAGCAGATCGCTTGCTGATTCCAATCCGGATACTCAATTTACGTTATATTGTAAGATTGATACTTTCACATTAACGCAAAAAAATAAAGTCACTGTGGTGATTTTTCTTTGGCTTCCGCCATACATAAGGCACACGAAAATTTTTAAACTTTTTTCGTCCATTTTTCCACTGACGTAGATTTTTGACACACGTTTTACAGACCATATGGGGAGCCCAAGACTTTTCTTGGTCTCCGAGTTTCATTCCAAAGTATGCGATTGCTTGCTTCAACAAAGTTAGTATATTTTCTTCTTTGGTTTCCTGGCAATATTCCCCGAGATGTAGCAGTAATACCATTTGGGTTATCAAGGCTCTTCGGAGTACTATATGTTCTGAAAATAGAAAATAAGTATTATAAGGTAAGCCCTTTAAAAGAAATATGCATTAAAAAGATATTTGTATAAGAGTAAATCTGGAACACCCTATATCTCAAGAACTAGAGCCAATCTTGGAAACTAATGTCATTTCTGAAATTAGCACACCCGATATACTATAAATTCGATAAAAAATTCCTTGGCAGCAAAAAAATTTTTTTTGTTGTTGGGTTGGCCAGTGTTATTATTATTATTATTATTATTTTATTATTTTTATTTTATTATTGATTATTTTATTATTATTTATTATTATTATTATTATTATTATTTATTAATTATTATTATTAATATTCTATATATATATCTTATATATATATACTATATATATTATATATATATATACTTATATATATATATATA
>JABUQX010066621.1:10000-12500 GCA_015478945.1 Trachelipus rathkii | reverse complement strand
TATTATTATTTTATTATTATTATTTATTATTATTATGGTATTATTATTATTATTATTATATTATTATTTATTTATTTTTTAATATTTTTTATTATTATTATTGTTATTATTTTAATTATTAGTTTTATTATTAATTATTATTTATTATTATTATTTTGTTATTATTGTTATTATTATTATATATTATTATTATTTGTATTTTTATTACTGTGATATTATTTTTGTTAAATTAAAAAAAAATATCAAATATTTTAATTTTTATTTTTCATTTTTTAATAATTGATTTCATTGTATATTATTAATATTATTAATTTTATATTATTATTATTATTATTATTATTATTATTATTATTTATTATTATTATTATTATTTTATTATTATTATTATTATTATTATTATTATTATTATTAATTATTTTTATTATTAATTATATTATTATTATATTATCTTTTTATTATTATTATTATTATTATTATTAACTATTATTTTTCTTCATTAATATTTTCTTATATATTTATTATTATAATTATTAATTATTATCATTATTATTTATTTTAATATCTTATTATTTTTATTATTATATTATTAATTATTTTATTGTTTAATTATGATTAATAATCTTAATTATTATAGAAGCTGCTTTTGATTATTATTATTATTATTATTTTATTATTATTACTATTAGTTTATTATGATTTATGTATTATGATTAAACGAATTCTTATATTATTATTTTTATTTTAAAATGAAAATTATTATTATTATTATATGATTATTATTATTATTATTATTATTATTATTATTATTATTATTATTATTATTATTATTATTATTATTATTATTATTATTATTATTATTATTATTATTTTTATTATTTATTATTATTTTTAAGCAATCATTTTCTTATTAATAGTATTATTCATTATTAAATTATTATTATTATTATTAATTATTATTATTATTATTATTATTATTATTATTATTATTATACGGTTACAGATCACCGGAATTTTTCTACCTGCTCCAGATACATTGAACAATTGGAATTTTCCATGGAATTTTTTTTATGTCATTTGCTAAAATCCCTTCTTTATAAAAAATTTCCTGAAGTCATGTCTTCTGATTGAATATTTTTTGTTATAAAGTATAAATGTTTTAATAATTCTTTTATGGTTTCGATTTGTTCCCACTTACTGTCGGAGAGAAAAAGTTCAGGAGTATCGGAAGCCATCATACTAATATAGTCTTTTAGTTGCAGAAGCCTTTCGAGCATAAGACATATACTTTCCCATCTTTTCTCTTGATCTAAGATTGCCACTTTTTCAGCTTGACGCTTTAGAACTTCCATTAATTTTGGGGTGCGTGCTGCTTTTCTGTTTGTCCCCCATTGCTTATAAAATTTGCTATATGAGTATTGCGGAGACCATCACACAATGCTAACTGTAAAGTATGAACTCCATACCTCATGTGTGCAATGTAAATTAATTAACTTTATCGGAACCTAATCTTTTTATAGTTTTATCAAGTTCATTCTGAAAACAACTATACTTCTTCTTTTTGACATTCAATAAAATCAGTATCACATTTATCAGATCCCTGTTTCTCATCCCCATTGTCCATATTTAATTTTTGAATCGTACTGATCATGTTTGATGCGTTAACCATAACAGATAATAACGTGCCTCTTACTATTTCGAATTCTTTTAAAACGTTATACCAAGCTCTTGGGTATATTCGCTGAAATGTTGCGATTTGGTATCTCTTACTGCTAACGTTTTAGTAACATTGTTTTTATCTTCGCCCACATATCTGTCATTCATTAATAGCAAAATAATTTACCTTTTCTCTTGTGCAAGCATCCATTTTTAATTGCTCGAAGCTTACCTTTAAGCAATTTTTGTTTATTTTTTTGCTTATTAGCTTCTTCTAAAACTATTTTACGAATATACGAATGGAAGCCATGTCTCCACACAATGCTTTTAATCCTGGTCTGGCAAAAAAAAAAAATTAATGGGTCACAATCTTTTACAACTATTATTATCAGTTGCATTTTGAATTTTTTACATGACATAGGCAGAAAAAAATTTTGACAATTGAAAAAAGTATCCACTTCAGTCTTAGTTTTTGAAAATAAAGGTTTATCCGGAACAGCTTTTACTTCACCTTCCAATTAAAACAACCTGCAGCAATGTTGGATGAGAGCATTTAAATGGTCCGCATTAATTTAAAAGGATCCAATAGATGTATTGTGACCCCCCATGAGTAACTGGTGGCTCGGTAAACACTTTCATGCATTTTCGAACTGACTGTTTCCCATCAACTGTGTTAATTATTTTATCTTGACAAATGTAAATACTTTTACCTTCAGAGCGAATAAAATATTCAAGAACATGAAGTGTTTTGGATTTTGGTTTAGTTGACATGATTTTTCTAAAGATATTAAACTTAATTAATTAAAGTTATCTATAGAAGTTAGAATCTTTTTTTATTATTGAATAA
>JABUQX010066621.1:0-5000 GCA_015478945.1 Trachelipus rathkii | reverse complement strand
CGCATTCCGTATCCCTTTTCAAACATGAGATGATTGAGAATTGTTTTCTACAATTGAGATAGAGTACATTTAAAAATAAATTTATTTGGATTCTCTTATCATGGGAGTTATATGGGAGATGAGTGTGTAATTTTGGAATTTTGTTCTCGCTGATATGGTAGTATAGTATATATACTGGTATATATATATACTATCAGTTGGCGTAAATAACGCCCCCGCAACCCCGCGGTGCGGTAGGGGGGCGGCGGGTGAGGAGCAGAGAAGGGCGCACGGCGGGCGAGGAAGGGAGTTAGCACGTTTTTCGATGAAAAAACTCCATACATGAAGAGCATCTTCATCTCTCGGTCTCTCTTCTCGTCTCTCTCTCTCTCTCTCTTCTCTCTCCTCTCTTCGTCTCTCTCTCTCTGTCTCTCTCTCTCGCTCTCTCTATATATCAGTATATAGTATATATAATTATATTATATATATAGGTATATATATAGTAGTATACTATCGAGTAGTGTAATATATAATTATTGTATATATTATGAGTATAGTACTAATTATACGGTATATATATAATTAGATCGGTCTTCGAGGTTCAATTCATGTACATTTTGAACTGTTTATCAAAAATCATCCTAATTTCAACAAAGAGCTCTGAAGTAGATTGAGGCGACACATTTAAGAAGACAATGTCATATTTTCACTTCATTTTGAATGCATGTGTTCAGGAAGCAAAATTTTAGAAACGATAGTGTACATAACTTCGTAAATACACACCGAAAATCAGACATATCCCTGGATGAAGCTTCCACTCTTATTTAGAAGAGGTGGTGTCACCAAACCTGAACCAGTTGCGGGCGAAAGTGGTTGCTATGCTGTGGAAGAGGCCAGGAAGAAGTTGCGAGGAAGCTGCAAATTGAGAGGCTTCATTGCCAACTAAAAGCAAGGAGCAGGTGAACAAGCTTCTTTGATGAGCTTTCTAAAGATGTGACTTCATTGATTCTTGGGTGCAGCAATTTCAGGTGAGGGTTTTCAGACCATTGATATAGTAATAGGCCAAGTGAATCGGAGAGGGTACCAGAGATGGAAGGTGAGAGAGCAGATGTTTGCGCTTTTGATGAGGCCGCTATGCGCCGTGAAGCAGGGAACAAATAGTAAAGAGGCTCGGGAGGAGTGTGCTGACAGTTTTACATAAAAATATGAAGCCGACGTGACAAGTTGCTTTTAGTTACGGAGGAGATTGTCTGCATCCAGGAATGTTGGGCTAGGAAAAATAAAGAGAAGAAAAATACAAAAATAATACAAGTGACAGAATATTTGTTGATTGAAAATAATATGTTGTCTTGTATTATATCAGACGTGTGTACAGTTTTTATAATGTTTCTGACACTCCCAATAACATTATCATCTGCTGAGAAATCTTTTTCAAAATTAAAAGTTATTTGAGAAGTACCATCACGACCGTAAGGTTAAGTGAATTGGCTGTACTTAGCATAGAGTATGATCGGGCTCGCGCACTGGACTTGGAGAAATTAGTGCAAACATTTTGTGATGCAAAGAGACGAAGGGGATTAATGAGCATTGAAGACTATTAATGTCAAAGTTAAAAAGTAATGACAAATGTTGTATTGTTTATTAGTAAGTTTTTGCTTTACTTTACCAATAACAGTAATGTAAAAGTGTTTTAAAAATGCGGATCTTTTATATTGTAATATGGTAGTATTATATATATATATAGGCGTATATAGTAGTGAGGTATAATAATATATTATAGTATATATAGATATATAGATATATAGTTTATAGCTATATATATATATATATTAATATAGGTACTATATAATATATATATATATAAACCTTTTTTTCATTGTAATACACTCTGTTCTTTTGTAATCGCTAATGTGATTTTTCTTTGATATGAACAAGAAAACTTTTTGTCATTCAAGTTCCAAAAACTCTATCCACCCCGTCCATGACTAAAGGGGGGCGCACAAAATAAGTCGCGGGGGGGCGCAACTGACCTTAGTTACGCCACTGGCCCTACCTATATATGGGATGAATATAGGTATAGTACTATAAATACGTATAGTATATAATATGTATATATATAAGTATATATATATATATAATGATATACTATATATATATATATATATATATATAGTTATTACACATAGGAGATAAATATATATATATAGTTATATAAATATAATAAATATATATAATATATATGTAGAATAATCTTTATATACATATAATTATATATAGTAGTGAGTATATAGTGATATTTCAATATAAATACTTTATATGAGTATATATATATATGATGATATAAAATAAATATAATAATGATAATAATATAGTAGTTATATACTAGATAGTAATAGTAGTAATAGTATAGGTAATATCATGTACATATAGTTGAGTTTATGGTATATATATATAGTTATCGGTAATATATAGATTAGAATGTAGTATAGATAGTATATTGTATATATATAAGCTATTATGGTACTATATTATAAGTATTACTGTAATAATAAATGGGGCTAAATATATATTAGTAATATTACTAGCATATATATATATATATAATTAGCGTAATAAGGGTGATAAGTTAATATATGAAGAGATAGGTTATATATATATATATATACTCACGGATATACTTATATACGTATATATATATATAGTATACATATATATATAGTAGTATATTAGTACTATTAGGTATATAATATAGCGATTATTATATGATATATATAATGTAGTATATCTAATACTATTAGTACATAGTAGTATATTTATAGTATAAGTATATATGATACTATCGATATTCTTCTTTCTTTCTTCATCTTGCGCTTTTGTCCCGGAAGACTGGGATGAAGGTGCGTAACAAGGCCATCGGAAAAGAAAAGCAGTAGAAGAATATGACCAAAGTCGAAAAGAAAGCCCAGCTTTACGCCTCTCTGTTATTTTTTTTTTCGTGTTTTGCTTGCTTGTGTTATTTTATATTCTTTTAGCTCTTAAGTAGACCAGTTTATATTATAGAACCTCTGGAGGTTATGAGTTCAGAAGAATAAAGCCGAGAGCGTGTCATAAGCGCATATGCTTGACGAGAATATACGCATCAAGAGTGGTTACCATTCAGATATTAGCGTACGTGATACATTTATTTATAGCTTCAGTAGCCATTAAATAGACTACTAAAGCGTGCTCTTAGCTGTATAGACACGTCTACCGGACAACTGACGAACCTCGCAAAATGGTAAAGTCGTAGTGAAGGATGTCATGTGTGTCTATGTTTTAGGCCTATACGCATTATATCCCTGGCCCCATGCGGCATACCACTAATACCAAATACGTATCTTGGTGGGCTCTCTACGTAGATTTGATATAATAAACTCCCCCTTTTAGTACCACTCCACTTTCTCTTTCACCATTCGTTAACTGAGCTCAATTCACCTTTTCTATCGGTCTCCCAGCAGTCGGTTGCCTAACAACTCGGCCACTATTGCATCCGTTAGAGCCGAAGCGGCCGACCTATTCATTCATCCTTGCGAGCATTACCAAACCATCTTCATACATATTAGCTTTTCATTTTATTCTCTCGTTTGATGCGTTTTCTTCACATACACAACAATCTCTATACGTTCATTCCTCATTTTATCAATTCTCTCACACACCTAGCACTCCCCTAAGATTGTCCATCTGAGGCACAGTTGAACTTTAGATCTTCACTTCTGAGTGTCAGACCATGAGTCGTGCTGACTACTATACGATAAGCCAGGGTAACAACCTGACCCTCATGTAGAGAACCCGTAGCTTTACAGAAAGACTTAGTTCCTTCTTCATTCAACAATAATTAATTGAACCAGAGCTACCTTTCTCCGCCATTCACAACTTCCTACTAAACACTCGGTGCATCATCCGTCCCGTTCTCATGGCCAAACAGTATACCCTAAATATTTAAACGTGCAACACTTGTTTGCGAGGCTGCTAGGCGCATCGGTAGAGTTGATAACTTCAGCTGGAGCTTCCTCACTCAACAACCGAGTAAGCCTACTGCTTATCTGAACACAGTATTAATCATTTCAAATCTCCCTCACATTTTTACAATACTATAACGCCTAAAATACCATTCTACCAATCCTCTAAATCTCTTCTTATTCACAAGTAATTCGAATACACAAAACAAAAATATCAACCTGAGAAATATAATATAGTAATGAGTTTAATGGTACCCCTCCACTCACTCCATTCCCAATCATTATCTATAATACACCAATATTTTAATCTAGCCCACTCCCACCTATCTAATTCTTTCTATAAAACCCCATTCTCAATATTAATAAATTGATATAAACCAAGGAGAAATAAACACAAACCCTGCTTCACTATCTAAGCTTAATTATAATTTATAAACATAAATACCCTATATTTATAACATATTATTCTATACACTAATTCTAATAATTATATATATATAAAATATTAAGAATACATATAATATACATACTTTATTTAGATAATTCTCATTCACAGATAAGCCAACACCACACCATAATCAGTACACCTTATAACATAAAGAGACATTCCCTATTAACCCATATTTCATAACCTTATTCCAAATACACCAAAAAAAAACTATAAATTACACATATTCACACACATACAGATAATTTACAGACTTGCAAAAGTTACGAAATTACAAAGAAAATTGCAGAATCTAGTCTTACATTTATCTTACAATTTATGTACTTGAAGTAGTTGGTACTACGACAACATTAGACGTCGTGGATTTGCAGAAAATTTTTTGACAACTGAAAATTCCAAGCATTATATTACTTCCATACAACACTCAATAAACTTAAATTCCCCTATTTAATTCTGCGAATTCCACACTATCATCCCTTACCCCTTATATATTAAAGGTTATTACATAGTAAAAACAGTCTTCAAGATGTTAATAGTAAGAGCGTTAGCTTTCGATCCTTGCTGGATCCTCTTTC
>JABUQX010066620.1:65000-67500 GCA_015478945.1 Trachelipus rathkii | reverse complement strand
ATATATATATATATATATATATATATATATATATATATATATATATATATATATACATATATATATATATATATATATATATATATATATATATATATATATATGAAAGATATATATATATATGTATGAATACTATACATTTATATATATATATATATATATATATATATATATATATATATATATATATATATATATATATATATATATATATGTATATATATATATATATACTATATATATATATATATATATATATATATATATATATATATATATATATATATATATATATATATATATATATATATATATATATATATATATATATATATATATGCTCAATTTTACACGTACTCCACTGATAAAGTCTGGAATTCACTTCCATGATCTATTTTTAAAACTTCCTATTACTTGCACACTTTCAAAAGTTGTTCTGTAGGAGCATGTCGTCCTTTTTATTCTGGTTCTCCCCTGGTGAATCTGGTTCACCTCTGGTGATTCTGGTTCACCCCTGGTAATTCTGGTTCTCCCCTGGTGATTCTGGTTCTCCCCTGGTGAATCTGATTCTCTCCTGGTGATTCTGGTTCTCCTCCGACATTTGGTATTTATAGTGTGTTAGGGTATACCCCTTAGTATTCCAATGCTCACTGGTTCTCATAGGTGTAAAATTAATACGTATATAATTGGTTTGTAGTTCACAAAAAAAAATGGTCAAAACCTATTTGAAGCTCGTAAGATTGTTGGGAAACAAATAAACAAAGAAATTAAAATAATAAATAAAATAAAAGTTGAAATTATAATAAAATTTATACTGAATAACAATACTATCTCATTTTATTAAAATATATTATCATTATAATTACTATCTTAGTTCAACCTCATTAAAATTTATCATCAAAGAATTCCCTTTCCGAAAATCTCACTCATGAAGAAGAAAGAGTCGCCAAGCAAAAGTAGTTTTTTTTTTTTTTGTTACAGTTTATTAGAATTTCATATTAAAATGTAAGAAGAAAAATTCAATAACATTTATTATTTTGTAGGATAAAAATTAAGGAAAAAAGTACTGAAATTAAACCTATTGCATTTTAGAAATTTAAGGCAGGAAAATAATGTAGTTTATATATGGTCACGCACAAAAAGCTTTTGATATATATATATATATATATATATATATATATAGCTTACTTTAGAGAATATATATATATATATATATATATACATACACATAGTATATATATATATATTATATATATATATATATGATATATATATATATATATATATATATATATCAGTGGCGTACTTGGAAGATTACACTTGGGTAGGTAGTTATATATATATATATATATATATATATATAGAGAGAATATATGTATATATATATATATGTGTATATATATATATATATATATATAGAGAGAGAGAGAGAGAGATAAAAAATTTTTTTTTCAATATATTTCGTACGATTTCACTGGGTGAACGAAAGTTTCGGACTAGTGAAATTTTCGTGTTTTTTCGCTCAACAGCAAGGTATGACGCTTGGCTTTTTCCTATATATTTTATATGAAATATGAAGATCTACCCGTACGCCCATAGCTTTCCAATTTACTCTTAGGAACAGAGTAGGAAGGAAAATTTCCAAATGAATTTAATTATTATAATTGTTATTACTAAAGTAGTTGATTTTCTTTAAATTTATTTTATAAATCAGTTTCTTTTTTACACTTTCATATAAAATTCTAATAATTTATTTTACTTCACCATTTAAAATATTTTTTTAAAAAGACTAAAAAATATTGGGTAGGAGCTATCTACCCTGCCTACCCTATGTATACTTGCCTCCCTGATATATATATATATATATATATATATATATGTACAGACAAAAGATATATATATATATATATATATATATATATATATATATATATATATATATATATATATATATATATATATATGGTATATATATATATATATATATATTTACAATTTACGTTGCTAACTCCTAATTAAGAATGAAAATCGATAGCGTATGTGTAACGTTCAACCCTCTGCTGCAAATGTTTTTGACCAAGTGTCTCAACATACACCCCTTTCTTTCTCCTCCATCATAGAGCCTATCATCTAACATCACTTTATTTTTTTTAATTAAGTAGAAAGAACTGTTCTCAAAATATTTCTTACTATTAGTAATTATTTTTTACTTACTTTTGCTCTGGCATTCAGGGTTTCTTAAACTGGGGATAGTAGTACCCTATGAAGGGGCTCTCAATTTAAAAATAGCTTGTATCCAAAGGGAATTAAACACATTTTCTAATAAAAAATAGGCTCGTATATTTTAAACAGATTAATTAGACACAAATTTGATAAAAAAAACTTGTTAAAAACGTCAGTCAAAAGTCCAAATTATTTTAATGTGGTACATACGTTTGTTATTCACATTAAAAGTTGTCTATACGTTGATTTACATAAGAAACATAGAAAAACGTCTGAG
>JABUQX010066620.1:30000-57500 GCA_015478945.1 Trachelipus rathkii | reverse complement strand
ATACTATATATATATATATATATATATATATATATATATATATATATATATATATATATATATAGTATATAATATATATATATCTTTCTTTGCTATGCTGCTTTCTATATATAGGACCTGGTATGTTTTAAGACTCCGTCGGTTACTGATTTTTTTTTGTTTTTTTATATTTTTTAGTATATGATCCTAATAGTTAATTTAAGGGGTGAAAAACATGATTCAAATATAGGACCAGTTACGTTTACGACTCCGCCAGTTTATTTTTTTAACTAAGATACCCAAGGAGTAAACCGCAAAAGATGGCAGGAGTCAGGGTCTCTCTCGGCCTTCCGGGAACGACAGGGTAGGACTATTTCCCCCTCCGGGGAGGGTCTCAGGAACCCCTGCTCTTTGGTATTTGGGTGTCACTTGGGGGGTTCCTCCGCTCCCTGGGGTATGGAACGTCCCCCTCATCCCCCGTCGGCTCAGGCCTATTTGCTTTTTTAATTTTTTATTATTTTCTTTTTTGTAATAAGCTTTACACGCTGATTCCAAATATGTAATTGGTTTTTCTGTAAGTGTCGTACTTTTCGAGATATTTCATTTATGAAAAATATTTTTGTTTTTTGAAAAACATTTTGTAAGCTTTTCGCCATGATTTTAAATATGTAATTGGTTTTTCTGTAAGTATGGCATTCTTTTTGAGATATTTCATTTTTAAAAATTTATTGATATAAATGTGATTTTTAAATAATTATTTAAAATATTTCGAACTTTTGAATCACGTCCATCACCACTGAAATTCATTGTTAGTATCATATACTAGCAATATGTTAAAAAAAAACAAAAAAAAAATCAAAACTGACGGAGTCTTAAAACATAACAGGGCCTATATATATATATATATATATATATATATATATATATATATATATATATATATATATACTAATAGATTTAAATAAAAAATAAAATTTATATTTAAATAAATATATATAAAATAAAATATATATATATATATATATATATATATATATATATATATATATATATATATATATATATATATATAAATGGGAATGCGAGTTTACAACGATATTTGCGTCGCCGAGAGAATTTTACTATCGTTTAATTACAAGGATTGAAAACAGTATTGTTTTAAGAATAAGCTGTATATAAGAGATACTTAACTTGAAAATAATATGGCTTTTCAAAATAAAATATAATAAAATAACACAAGTTTGTTCTTTGGTTCACTGCTCTACAAGGAATTGGGGGTTTCTCCTGAACTACTAAAGAGAAAAGGATCCTTTGAGAGATAAAGTTAGTCTTCATAAAATAAAAGAAAAATAAATTAAATTAAATTTATTAAATTAATTAAATTAAAATAAAATTAAATAAGAATAGTAAATTTTTCAAAAACGAACATTCGTTTCAGCAAAATTAAATAACCAACACCCCTACATCATATCTCCCCCAAATAATGATGGAAAACGAAATTTAAGCTCGTATCTTCCTTCAGTTGGCTAAAATCACGTGTCAGAAATTTCAAAAGTAAAAATTCTCCCTCCATGAAAGTGTTCTTGAATGATTATAGAAAGGAATATTTATGTGTCTATATATTCCAATAAAAATATTTTAGAACGCAGAATGAGAATTTTGATATTTGATCAGTTTTATTTTTTTATCTCCTCGCCCGTTAGCAAAAGACCAATCCCACCGAGTTGAGACTAAATCCAACCGGAGTTAGGAAAAACAGAAACCGAGCAAAATCAAAAGTCCGACAATACCTCGATTTGAAAATAGATGAAAAGAATATGTTCCATGCTTTTACTAGTGTTGTATACGTAATATTGAGCATAGCAGTTAAATCACAGGGGTCAGAAGAAGTTGAACAATGAAATTTTGAGGCTTAAAAAAATGAGCCTCACGGGCTCTCTTCAAAGGAGGAAGTATATGACTCTGAAGTTCAAGAAGAGTAGAATCCTTTTGTAATTATCAATAGTATAAAGAAAGTGATGACATTGGGTATTCTTTTGCATGTCGTTCGTGGTGGTGCATGTTATGAAAAATAAGCTGGTTAGAGTAATAAACTAAAGATGTGCAAGTATTGTGGTGCATGTTATGAAAAATAAGCTGGTTAGAGTAATAAACTAAAGATGTGCAAGTATTGTGGTGCATGTTATGAAAAATAAGCTGGTTAGAGTAATAAACTAAAGATGTGCAAGTATTGTAGTGCATGTTATGAAAAATAAACTTTTTAGAGTAATAAACTAAAGATATGCAAGTAGATATGCAAGTATTGTGGTGCATGTTATGAAAAATAAGCTGGTTAGAGTAATAAACTAAAGATGTGCAAGTATTGTGGTGCATGTTATGAAAAATAAGCTGATTAGAGTAATAAACAAAATGTGCAAGTATTGTGGTACATGTTATGAAAAATAAGCTGGTTAGAGTAATAAATTAAAGGTGTGCAAGTATTGTAGTGCATGTTATGAAAAATAAGCTGGTTAGAGTAATAAACTAAAGATATGCAAGTATTGTGGTGCATGTTATGAAAAATAAGCTGGTTAGAGTAATAAACTAAAGATATGCAAGTATTGTGGTGCATGTTATGAAAAATAAGCTGGTTAGAGTAATAAACTAAAGATATGCAAGTATTGTGGTGCATGTTATGAAAAATAAGCTGGTTAGAGTAATAAACTAAAGATGTGCAAGTATTGTAGTGCATGTTATGAAAAATAAACTTTTTAGAGTAATAAACTAAAGATATGCAAGTATTGTGGTGCATGTTATGAAAAATAAGCTGGTTAGAGTAATAAACTAAAGATGTGCAAGTATTGTGGTGCATGTTATGAAAAATAAGCTGATTAGAGTAATAAACAAAATGTGCAAACACACGACACACAGCACACACACACACACACACACACACACACAACCACACACAGCACACACACACACACCAGCACACAACACACACACACACACACGACACATATATGATATATATATATATATATATATATATATATATATATATATAATATATATATATAATATATATATATATATATATATAGTATTATATATAAATTTGTAGCCACCAAACCACCACCCCATGAACTGGGGGTTCATTACCTGCCTTAGTAGGTTCTTGGTCTGGGAAAATTTAACTATGTGTATTTTCCTAACCAAGTGAATTAGAATGCGCAGATTATCTAGGCTTGATAGCAAACCCTGCTTCGGCTCAGTTCATTTAGATATTTTAGCCACCCTGGACAATGTATCGAATGTAGATGGGCGGTCGGCTGCTAGAAGCATGAGAGAGGGTGTGATTTTTGTATATTATAATAGACTGTTCAGTTGTATGTGTGTTGGATATATTTTTAGTGTTAGCGATGTGTGGGTATTTAAATTATTGTAATTCACAATGCCGTAAACTGTAATTAAGTATTACAGAAAATCTCTAACTGACGGCAATTTTTTATGTCCGCTTATGTAGCCGATCGAGGATACGAACCCTCGCTCTTGAATGGGGGCAAATATTTGAAATCTTAACTACTAAGAAAGGAATAGAGAGTCTATTGATTTATATTATAAAATTATTAGTTTAATCTCAATGGTAGAAGATTAGTAGTATGTGTACATCATTTTTGGAGTTTTAAAATATTTGTCCAGACCCATTTGAAAGATTTTGGGATTATGTGAAAAGTTCACAAAACACTATTTGAGTGTAGTAAGATTGTTAGAAAAATAATTAATAAAAGAAATTAAAATAATGAATAAATGAGAGATTCAATTGTAATAAATGTTAAACTGCTGAGTAACGGTCCTCGCTCACCTTAACAAAATATATTATCATTGTAATTACTATTTCAGTTTATCCTCATTAAAATTCATCATCAAAGAATGACCCTTCCAAAGATATTGACTCATGAAGCAGAAACAGTCGCTAAGCAAAAGTGTCTTCCTGTTACAAGCATTTGTTAGAATTATTTATTTCTCTTTCATTTTTCAGATTTAAAAAAAAAATATATAATATTTGAAGAAATATCTGATAAAATTTATTATTTTGTAGGATGGAAAATTAAGACAAAATACATTGAATTTAAAAGTATTGTATTTTATTTTAAGAATTTAAGGCAGGAAAATAATGTTGTTTATGGTCACGAACAAAAGTTTTTTGATATATATATATATATATATATATATATATATATATATTATATATATAATATATATATAGTATATATTATGATATATATATATATATATATATATATATATATATATATAAATATTATATATATATAGATTAATATATATATATATATAGTATATATTTATATATTAGTATATATATATATATATATTATATATATATATATATAAAATATATATATATATATATATATATATATATATATATATATATATATATATATATATATATATATATATATAGAGAGAGAGAGAGAAGAGAGAGAGAGAGAGAGAGAGAGAGGAGAGAGTATCATACCATATCAAGATAATACAAAATCTTATTTAGAAAAATTATATTAACATTGTTACTTAACTCATGATTAGCAACTAAGAATTTAAATCAAGAGTGGAGATGCGACCATCAACTTGCTACTGTAGTCTTGTTTGAGCTAACGTCTCATCATTCACACCTTTCGCACCGGGCACTGAGTCACCATCTAACAACGCTTTTGAATTTTAAATTATTTCATGGGGCGGCTCTGCTCTACTCTCTCTCTCTCTCTCTCTTCTCTCTCTCTCTCTCTCTCTCTCTCTCTCTCTCTCTCTCTCCTCGCGTTATATATATATATATATATATATAAAATATATTATAATATTAGTATATATATATAGTAATATATATATATATATATTATATATCTATATTATATATATATATATATATATATATATTCAAAAATGAATAAAGCTCACCTCCTGATAAAAACGAACTCGTATATCAAAAAAAACAATAGTTATTAAAACTTCAGTGTAATAGCAATTTATTTAATTTGATAGATAGGTTTGCTTTTTATTTAAAAGTTTGTCCATACATGGATCACATAGAAACAGAAAAACGAATTATTTTCAAGCGATAACAGACCATTTGTTGATTTAAACACTGTCCAGGAAGCAAAAAAGTTATTTTTATCCAGTCCCCTAGTCGCTCGTGAAAGTTTTTAGTATTGCATTATTTTAAATTCTTACAAGAGGGGTCCCAAGGTATTAATTTTATTTTTTATTCCTATTTTTTTATCGTTTTGAGGTGATGTTGGGAGGCTAAAAAGTTTAAAATTGTTGACCTAAATTAATACTCCATTTGCCATATATATATATATATATATATATATATATATATATATATATATATATATATATATATTATATATATAATATATATATATATATATATATATATATATATATAATAGATATATATAGTATATATATATAGTTCACTGAAACATTATAATCCTATTTGCTTGATGGAGTAAGTAGAAGCTTCCAAAAACTAATACTTGTGTCAAAGTCATGAAATGTTTCATAATGTATTTTGTTTATCAATAAATATTAAGTCCAAGGATAAAGTCATCAGTGAGGGAAAGTTTCACGGATAAAATATTAATGTTTGCACAATTTCTGGAAAGCCAATTATATTGATGGGGATGCTGTGTATTAAAAATTTTCTCCCTAAATTGAATTATTATACGAAAATTTTTCGTGTTTATTTTAATACTGTTCATATATATATATATATATATATATATATATATATATTATTATATATTATATATATATATATTAGTTATATAATATATATATATATTTATATATAATATATATATAATATATTATATATATATATATATATATATATATAGTATATTTTTTTATTTATATTATATATTATATATATATATATATATATATATATATATATATATATATATATATATATATATATATATATATATATATATATATATAATATATATACTATATATATATATATATTAATATAGTATATATATATGATATTTATTATATATATATACTAGTATATATATATATATATATATATATATATATTACAATGCTGCATTCACTTGAATGTTGATACCATGAAATACTACTCATTAATTTACCTCACCAATATTATACCAGCTCACGAAATTATACCATCCTAGGAATTCATCTTAGTCATCTTCTCATAATATCCAGTGAAACATATACTTTTTTTTTTTATTCATTCATAATGTGTTTGTAAACAGGTTATGTTTTTGTCTTTTAGCTCTTGTTATTTTGGCTTTTGAAATTTTATATTTTTCTTGTTTTGGATCATGTGTTATGAATTTGGTACACGAAATTTTAAGAAATCTTCTTCAGAACCGTGTTTCAGCTTCCTGCACCATACTTTCTTCTAGCATGTAATGGATGAAATAAAATTTATTATTTATCTTCAAATTCTTTATTTTACTGAAGGTATTCCTTACTATGGTCTCTCATACACCTAATTTCATTCTTACATCCATTCCAGGTAATCAAACTTGCTAAACATTTGGACTTGTTGACCTGTTTCAAAAAGTTTCCCTCTACATTGTTGCAACTCTAGCGCTTCCGCATCTTTTTTACGCTGCCCAAACTTGAACTTTTGTTTTATTTATTTCTCACTTGCTTCATTTAGCATAACACTTCTACAACGCTGAAATTCTCTCTCTCTCTCTCTCTCTCTCTCTCTCTCTCTCTCTCTCTCTCTCTCTCTCTCTCTCTCTCTCTCTCTCTCTCTCTCTCTCTCTCCTGTAATAGAATTATCAGCAAATCTAATGTAATTAATATTTTGGCCAAATTTTAATTCCTTTCAAGCAGATAATTTCTTGTATAATAATCTCGCTACAGAGTTTGAACAAACATGTTGACTTTATACAACCAAAACCTTATCGAGCATCAAACTCAATTCACTGTCAATCTCAGGGCTGCAGAGTCGGACCAAAAAACTCCGAAATCGGAAAAAGTTCGTGGAGTCGGAGTCGTTGGAAAAGTCGAGTGCAATTTTCCCGGGTCGGCAACCAGTCGGAGTCGGAAGTCGAAAAACACTCCTGGACATGCCAAGTGGAGTCGGAGTCCCGGCAAGAATCGACCGATCTGCCTGCCCTGTAACATGGCCCAAGACGAGTCAGAAAAAACAGAGTCGGATAACAGTCGAAGAATTTCTAGCAGAACTTCAAAAGAATTATTATATAATAAATATTAATATATAATATCATATGTATATATAAATATAATAATATAACAAAAAATACAAATAAATATATTATTATTAATTAAAATTAAAATACAATAACAACAAAAGTATTACTCTATTATTTATTATTATATAAGTAATTATGTATGATTACAAACAGTTTGTAGCTTATTTGTAAAAACGTTCAAATATTTATTTTGTACATAATTTAAATTTCCTTTAAAACCTTAATCTCTTGAAAATAATATCAGGAGAAGAAGAGAACACTATAATATTAAACAAATAGATTCCGCGACGCGCTCCTTCGAATCTCATAATACATAGAAAAACATCTATCAGAGGATATATCCCTTGTAAAAAGCGCGGAATGAGTCTTTAAAAATATGAAATATATCAGTACCAATTAAAGGATAATGACAATACGATTAACATTCCATACATAAAAATAATTAAATATGTTAATGTCTGGTTGCATTTTTGATGTAGAAGGCAACCCTCCGCAATTTTAATGCAAATTTCTGGAACTATCACCCAAACATCCGATATTAATATTGTGCAAGTGTTCCTAGAAAAATAAAATTACTAATAGTTGTAGAATAAACCAATGATGCGTATTCTAAATGTGAGAGATTTTTGCAAAAACTGGAGAAAAGAGGAACGTTGACCCTATAGCCCGTCCGGACAATCATATAACTCTCGCTGTAAAACCCAAATATCATATTCGCAAAGCGAAAAAACAAAAGTCTAATCTCAGCGGCAGTTTTAACCAATTGAAATACAACAACCACCGCTAAAGAATGGTTGAAACTCGCGGCCCAAAGCATCTCTACACACAACAACCTGTGCTAAAGGGAACGATGCCAGTTGTATCGGACACCTAGTGGTATCAGTCTCGACTTTATTTTTGACAGGCAATCGCTTTAGTTCTTGCACCGGTGAGAAATTCAAAAATTATACGAAGGCACTTCTCTTCCTATTGACAAATAGCATTGGAAGTTTTGAAAGAAGAAAATTTATCGGGAATTTTTCTTATTATTGTTACTTCTTTATTATATAATTTGTAAGGGGTTTTTTATTAATTAAATTTCTCTATGATTTAAAACTGAATATTGTGGATGATCCCACACAGTTAATTACAATTCCTTAACTTAAAAATGCAACCCAAAATTTCTTCATCAAAAGAATTGCAAACATATTTTAGATACTGCTCTGTAAACTAAAATTTTTACGATAGATCTTTGTAAATAGTCGGTGAATAGGTCCATAGCAATACCAGAGACCATTATCAAGTGAAAGGTTTTGAACATGACATAGCCTAGAATAAGATAATGAGCCGTCAGAAACTGTTAACATTGGATTTTGATGCTCTTCTAAAAAGCAGATAGCATTATTAACCCCTAAGTTTCGTATGTGAATTTTAAGCATGACAACTTTGAATTTTATTGATGAACTGATGGATATGATCTATGTTCCTAAAAATAGTGAGGTGTCGTCGACATACCTTATGTGAAAAATACGGGGTTAAGTTGTTTGTTTCACGAAGGCTTTTGTTTTTCCAGATTGAACATATAGAAGTCAGCAAATGTAGGTCCAAATGGTGAACCCATCGGCACTCCATCAGTTGGTAGATATATGTTGTTGTCTTTAAATTTAAACGGTTGTTTGAGACATCAAACAACAAATTAATAAAAAGTTCTCATATGTTGTTCTGATATATCTGGGGGCGCAGTGTTTAGGTTATTTGAGTGATACACTTCGTTAATTAACAAGTTTCGTTGCCATCAATAAAGCTACAATAACATAAATTGAACAAATTCTATATATCTCTAGTGAGGCGATTATATTAGTGGCTTCAAGTTTAAGTTGATAATTTACATGAGTCATATTTGATTTACAACTAAATAAAGAGAAAAGAAACGTACTAAGAAAAATAATGGAATAGAATAACTGCTGCATACACGCACATGAAGGCAAATCGTTTACCTCTCTGCACATATATATTACAGCCAGGTCTCAAGGGTGAATTTTCTGAGTTTTTATGTATTACTAACGCCATTCCAACAAACCTACCAACAAACAATACAAACTAACCTACTATAATAAATAACTCTCCAATAAACTATTATAAATACACCTCATCAAACATATAACCCACACCACACTAAACTAATAGATAATATATATCATAAATAAATATAATATAAATATTAAATATACCAATAATAATATATAAACACTAAAAATACATATATAAATACTAATATATATAATACCTATAATAATAAAACACATCATAATATATATAATATATCCTAAATTAATTAAATCCAGTTCTTTTAATTTGGTCAGAAAATTCTTGTTGTTTTTTATTTCATAAGCGATTCTTTTAATGCTCAATTATTATTATTATTATTATTATTATATTATTATTAGTATTATTATTTATTATATATATATTATTATATTATTATTATGATTATTATATTATTATATATTATTATTATCATTATTCATTATCATTATTATTATTATTATTATTATTATTATTATTATATATTATTATTATTATTTATATTATTATTTTATTTATTATTATTATTATTATGATTATTGAAATTAAAGTATTAAACTGTTTATTTATAATGGCTGTTTTATAAATAAAAATTAAAAATAATTTACATTATTAATTACGTTATACATTTGTTCCGAAACTGAAATATATTTGTTATGTGTTTCGCCTGCATCTTTATGTCTTTTACGGTATTTTACCGTATAGCATTTGGAGATTAGATTCATTGGAAAAGTGGTATAGTTTTTTATTCTCAAAAGCAAGCGAAAAAAAATTGTTGAAACAAAAAAATGTTTTACTGTAACTCTGTAAGCACTAATCTGAGTCAGAGTCGAAATTTTGAATTAGACTGCTGGAGTGGAGTCGGATCTGGAGTCGGAGTCGGGAGTCGGAGTCGGATCCGAAATTTTTGTTTAAGTGGAGTCGGAGTCGGAGTCGGTAGTCGGAGTCGAAAATTTTTGTTTAAGTGGAGTCGGAGTCGGAGTCGAAAATCCAAATTTGAATTTAAGGAGTCGGAGTCGGAGTCGGAGTTGAAAAATTTATTTTACGACTCCGCAGCCCTGGTCAATCTGATTTCATCTTCTATTTTAACAGCTGTCTCCTGTCTTCAATATAAGCTATTAATTATTCACTTCAACCTTTTCATCTGATTTATTTTCAGACATTCTTTAACATCTTCATCAAGTCCTCATATCTCACTCTCTATTTCAACTTCAATTTTAGTAATGCACGAATAATAAATGTATTATTATCAATAAATTTTTAAATTAAATGAATTACATTAAATAATAATAATAATAATAATAATAATAATAATAATAATAATAATAATAATAATAATAATAATAATAATAATAATAATAATAATAATAATAATAATAATAATAATAATAATAATAATAATTATTATTATTATTAATAATTATAATAATTATAATAATTATAATAATTATAATAATTATAATAATGATGATGATAATAATAATCGTTAGTAAACACACTTGTAATAATAAGATGTAGAAATTATTTAATCTAACAGGTAAATAGAAAAATTAATATGACCATTACGTTAGCGATGACAAAGAACTTACACACCACAGAACTTAGACATTATACTGTGAACTACATCAAATAAAAACATATGAAATTAATTAAAATAAATTGTGTAGGAAATAAAAATTAAGATATAATTAAACTTTAGCACATTTTTTTACGATATATTTATTGAGTTAAATAAAAACTAAAACAATACCATAGAGTAAATGCACAGCAGGCTGGCGTGTATGCATGGCATCATAAATTATTCTCACAATCAAAATTGGGTCGAAAGGAAAGCTAAGTAGTCACATTTTGCACGTCATTCCTTACTAATAACTATATAAGTATATAATCACATATAAATAATATAATATATATATATAAAAATATAAATACATATATATATATTATATATATATAAACTATAATTATATAATATACCTATAATAAATATATATATAATATAAAACATTATATATATATATATTATATATAAATAATAAATTCATTATGTACAGGACCAACAAACGGCCCACAAGGAGAGGCCCACAATGGGTTGAAAAAAAGATACCAAGCTACATCCTCAGAAGTAAGGGTACCCCAATCCGCTACAATCTCGTTATTTAAATGTCAGAAACAACAAAAGATATTGAATGGCCCGACAAATTAAAACTATTCAGTCAAAAATAAATAAAAAACTAGCTACAGAATAAAAAAAGAATTCTAATACATAACAAAACATATATTTATTAGGAATATTACAAGTCAATTGAGATAAGAAGAGAATTGACAGTACCTCATTAAAATGGCAGAGGATTCAGATAAGATATGGAAGAAACCTTTAGACCGGTGTTAAAACCAAACCAAGAGTAGAAAAAATGACGACGGATAAATGGGAGTATAGTTATAGCACAACAATCAAAATGAAGATATGGGCGAGCAACCACATTCTCGGACCTATGGCAAACAGGTAAAATTCGCAGATGAGAAATAGATCCCGTGAACTGTAGGGCCCTGTAGAACAAAAAGCTCCCGAAATATATGAATTGTGGACCAAGCGGAATCATGCAAGTATAGACACTACATGCAGGCGCTTTACATGTTTGATAAAGCAGGAAACGTACCACCTCAACCAATAGCCTCGGATTCTACCATTCTAAAGTTTCGCTCCTAACGCCTAAATCCACTCAACAGCACTCTGCCACACTAAGACCGGAACAACTACCACACAAACACACTGACAACATCGTCTACCAGAGCAGAAAAACAGAAACACAACAAAGCCAGACCATGCGGACGGCGACACAATTGAACCCATAAACGAAATGAAATACAAAAATCCTCAACCGGACCATTACGAACAGCCCTCCCTGGGAAAGAGAACAAGGCGCCCGTTTTCGCTCTTTGTCAGCGATTCATTGAACACCGCGTTACCCCACTAAACCCGTGAGAGGCCACAGAACCCAACATACCGTATAGCCCTCTTGTGTCTTACCAAAAGAGGGAGCAGTCAAAGAAATTTGTAAAAACATCCGTACAACCTGGATTTCCAATATAAGAAAAAACAAATAAAGAGGAACATTATAAGCACATGGAAGCCGTTGTCACAAAATCAAGCCCATTATACGGACTATGATTCCTTCATCCGTCTAATGGCATTAGAAATTCCTTCTTATTGAGGCTGGGAAGGAAATTAAGGGAGAGGAGCTATAGGAGGATTCGGAAAGCTGGTATAACCTGCAAGCTATCAGTTACAAGTTTGTTAAAGAAGAATGAAGCATTGTTCAATAGCTGTGATTCTTTTGGGATACAAATCTATTGAAAGATCACTGCTTTATGCTCAGAATAAACTTATGGCGAAGGTCTCCTCTAAGTTGCAGTTTTTACCTCTGGGGGTCAGTGTGTTTTGCTTAAGAAATTCGGATGTTAGTTAATTTAGCATATTTATAGCGAATAATCATTTAGGCTGGTGAATAATCATTTCTTTGTGTCTAGGAAACATAACTTTTGCAGAAATGGAGTAGTAACGGTTGGAGATATATTAAGGGGACAATAGAACAGCCTACCTATGTGAGTTTACACGACTCATGGAAAAGAGGGTATAAAGACTAAGGTCTTGGAATGAGAAATGTTACTTTCAAGAAACTTAATGTATTGGAAAATGAACCAACTTTCAAATTTGTTATTTGTGGAAACTAGAATACTGGGAAGTAGAGTTGTTGATAGACATAATTGAACAGGGATATGTGGTAATTCAAGGGCTGCATTTGAGAAAATTATCTAAATGAGAAGTCAAGTAGTATAGGCAAATGCAGGCTGCAGGTACCAGTAACTGCTTGAGTTTCGCTAGAATTTATGGGAAGAGTTCTCCTGGAATGGAGTTATGTCGGTGCAATTGTAGCATAAGATTTCCTTTGTTTTTGTGCGCGGATATTTGTTTTTGAGATGGTTATATAGCATCTCTCATACTCTCAATTATAAATTGAATAAATGGTACATAACTCCAAAACCTCTTCAGTCAAACAGGTAAGACAGGCATTTTAAGTAAGAGACACTGTGGGGTCCTCCTCAGTTTTTGCAGTGTGGTTGTTTTCACGGGGAATGTGAAATTCTTCTCCGCAGACTGGGCATATGTCATGCGGTCCACTAACAAGTATTTTCCGGAGAAAAAAAACCATGACCAAACCGTTGGGCATTTAAAAGCATACATCTATGAACATCAGGGCAATTAAAAACCCGTTTAAGATGACTGTAGACTATAGAATAAACACCAACCTCATATTACCTCTCAGCCAGGGAAAAAGGAAAACCACAAAGGTACTACAAGAGCTCAACAATAAAGGAGGCATTTGGCAAACCGGTATCGACGAAAGTCCCGACCCGAGGAGGGAAATCAAGTATAACGTTTGTAACGGGAAGTCTTTTCTGCAGAGATTCTTAAAAATGCACAGCCACCAATATCTACGTTTTCGTTCTAAGTATAAATAGTGTCTTTGGATGTGTTTCTTATTTCATCAGGAGTGGAAATGAGAGGGATGTTTCCGAGAGACGTTAAGGATGACAAGATTTCTCATAATAGACTGGGGAGGAGTCTTTCCTCCAAAAAAAAGCACTATAATCAAAGATACACTCGCCTCGAAGAATAATGAGCTAGAGCTTAATGGACACGCCTATAAAAGGATAGAGATACGAACAAAAAATTCATAAGTAAATATACCGGAAACACTAGAAAATGTGCCAGGGCGTGGCATTCCCGAAGAGGGAAGCAGCAGGATGGAAATATAATAAACAACTATATAATATATAAAACATAAAATCAAATTTAAAATGAGTATAACTAATAAAAAAAATAAACATATATATGAAAATAAAAACAACTATATTATATATAAATAATACAATAAAATAACTAAACAATACCCACCCTATACTAAAAATATATAAAATAATCTTATATATAATATAAAAATCATTGAACAAAGAACAAAATATAGTGGAATAGGTTAACAAGACCATTACTGCCCTCTCCCGAAAATTGAACCAGCGCGCCTTGATTAGGACGATAAGAAAGGACAAATAATCATACAGAATGCTTTAACCACTGAAGCTATTCCCCAACCAACCTATATACAACTAAAAACCATTTTCGTATACCAAATGTAATACATAAAAGATAACCACCATTCAAGGATACAAATATAATAAAAAATATACACTAACACTAAAATACCCCCTTACTATATACGCTAAATAACCTATAGTATATATAGTATAGAATGATAGCACACACAATACCTAATCATAATATATATATATATCATATATATCAATATAAATAAAATATAATACCCATACTAAAATAAATATAATAAATTCCATACTATATAACCATATTATATAATATATATACCATAATACATCAATATATAATAATAAAACAGCTAACCAATCTATACCATTATATATATACTATATAATAAAATAAATATATAAAACCACCACAAAATCGTAACATCCAAAAGATACAAAAGTCTGAATATATATATATATATAATGTAACTGGAGGTATTATAAAATCTTTTAAACAGGAGATAGAGAAACAAGGTAAACAAAGTGTTTTTCTCTGGTTCTCATAAGACGCTCTCTTAATTTGCATAAAACGGAAGCCTTTAATAAGGTCTTAAGGGATACCTTCGAAACGTAATTAAAATCTTAAGTAAATAAAACAAAATGAAAACGACGAATAAATTAAAATGAAAGAGATTACAAAAAAAAAAGATTTACTTGTATTTAAGATGTTATAAAAATAATTAGGAAATTATTTTTTTTTAATGTTTTTTTTTTAAAAAAAAAAGTTTTTAGAATTTTAAATTTCGATATTTTTTTTCTTCACTAACTTAATTTTTATGTTTATAATATTGTAAAATATATTTTAATTATATCTCTTGTAAGCATAAATGCCTGTCCATATCAAGGCGTAAGAGAAGGCGAGTCCAGAGGAGGCGAACATGAACTGTTGTAGAACTATAGTTACCACACAACAAAGCGAATTGCTCACACAGACAGTTTTATAAGCTCACTGCTCACCTGATTTTCATTCTCAAAATACCTTTTGCCTTCGAGTTCGCGTTCCCTTGGATGTGTTCCCCCCTTTCAGCGAATTGAGCGAACAACCTAAAAAAAAACTCGTGCTGACTGCGCAGACGTCTAATTATATTTAGCGTACCAAAGAAGGTCAAGATGTTAGTCCTACCCAAGTTATAAACTATAGAGAGATTTTGATTTTTTTTTTGTGCCATCTCATGGTGTAAAGGCGAACCTTAAAAGCAACACAATAGTGACGTGTGTCATATTTTTGTCACATTAAAATACGAAGAGCGCTCTTAACCTCGGATTTATCTTTATGTCATCATTTCTTTTTTTTTTTTTTCTTTTAATGAATCAATCATCCAATCCCTATACAAAAATCAGTCATCCGCACATGAATCCGTTTGCACATCCGCACCGAAGAAAATTTAAAACTTAACTTTTAATTTATGGCTTTTTTTGTACCATCTTCTAATTCCAATTCGTCCTCATTACCCCATTACGTCCTCATTACATTACGTACACTTTTCAACCCTGATTTCATCACTCGTTTTCTTTGAATATTTTTTGGGGGGTTGTAATTCAAATTCAGTCTGACCACTTTTGACTTTTGACTTCACAGAGTTTAGCTACTTTTGACCTTCAAATGTACCAAAGAATAACATACATAAATATGATTCAATGAACATGTAATAAACTTTAATAAGGCCATAAAAAAAAAAGAAAAAAAAAACTTTGAGTCGTTCATTTACTTTTTACTTTTCTTTTCGGTCGAAAGTCTTAACGAAAATATATGAAAAAAAATAATAAAAATTTGAAAACATAAAAATTTTATCGCCTATGAATGATTCTTGTTTGCGTAGAATAAAGTATGTTTCCAATATATATATATATATGATATATTATAATTAATATATATATATAAATATAAATATATATATATGATAGAAATATATATATATATATAAAATATATATATAAATATAAAATAAAAAGAAAAAAAAGATAAAAAAATAATATAAATATAAATATATATATAAATAATATATAATAAAATATAATTATATATAATAACATATAATAAATAATATATATATATATATATATTAATATATAAAATAATATAATATATATAAAATATATATATATATATATATATATATATATAGATATATAATAATATATAATATATATAATAAAATAAAATATATAATATATTATAATATAATAAATATATATATTATATATATAATATATTATAATATATATATATATCAGGTAAAAGACTTACTTAACGCCCACACGGAACGGGAGCCGGATCAAAAAAAAAAATTTTTCACAGGTAGCCCTATGATACATAAATAGACGTTTTAGGGTCGAAATGAAAAAAAAAAAAAATTAAAAAAAAAAATCATATCTCAAAAACTACAATAGCTACAGCGAAAAGGAATACATTTTTGTAATCCTTTTGTTAAAATTTTAGTAAGGAAAATGTAAATTAAAGAATACCCCAGGGTATACCGCACGATGGCAGGAGTCTGGGTCTCTCGCCTTCCGGGGAACTACGGGGTAGACTATTTCCCCCCCTTCCGGGGAGGGTCTCCGGAACCCCCGCTCTTTGGTATTTGGGTGTCGCGGGGGTTCCTCCGCCCCTCCCCTACGGGGTATGGAAAACGTCCCCCCCCTGTGTTCCCCGTCGGCTCGAGCCCCCTACATTGCCGCGGTAATTACCTTTACAAATAATATATATAATTTCGCCCCTTAGAACAGGTAAAAAAAAAAAAAAAAAAAAAAAAAAAAAAAAAAAAATTAATTTTAAAAATAATAATATTATTAATATAGATGCTACCTGTTGAAAATTTTTTTTTGTATCCGGCTCCCGTTCCGTGTGGGCGTTTAAGTAACTTTGTCCATATATATATATATATATATATATATTATATATATATATATATATTATATTTATTTTATATATATATATATATATATTATTATATATATATATACTATATATATAATATAAAATATAATATAAAATTATAATATATATTATATATATATGATCTCATTTTTTTCATGCGCCCAGTTAAGTTATAGCTTCGTTACAAATGAGTTTAAGAATTTTTTTTATTTATATATGCTTAAATTGGATTTTTACATGACTCAATAAAATAAAAATAGAAAACGGCTAATCTTGCATTTTTTTTATTATCCTTGCAAATTGCTTTTATTAATTGTGGAAGGTTAGGATAGGTTTAGGATATAATTGGGATAGGTTAAGGTATTTTAAGGTTAGGTTATGTTAGGTTAGGTTAAGTTTTTTAGATTAAGTTAGGTGGAAAATACGTAAACAAACCAAATTAATATTTTTTAATATTCATTTTATTGAAAATAATTTAAAATTCAATAAAAGGATAAATAATCAATAAAAAATTGCCTTAAATTATATATATATATATATATATATATATATAGTGAAAATGATGAATTGAATAATATATAATTAAAAAAATATATAAAAAATAATATTAAATATATATAAATAATAAAAAAAATTATATATATATATAATATATATATATATATATATAAAATAGATATACTATTAAAATATAATATATATAAATAATAATATAGATATATATATAATATAATATAAATAATAATAATATATATATATATATATAATAATATATAAATATTATATATCTTAATATATATAAAATAAAAATATAAAATATAATATATATAAAATTATATATATATATATATGAAATGATGATTGTGGTGTTAATGGTTAAATTACAATATAAACTTAAAATCGATAAATAGAAAGCTGCGCACACAGAAAATGATAGTAATTGTAATAGATAGAAAAAGAACAAAAAAATAAATAAATAGATAAGAATGAAAAAAACACAAATAAATAAGAATATAAATAGAAATAAAAATCATAAGTAAAATTTATGCAAATGTATAGGCTAAAATGAACCAAAAGATAATAAAAAAACAAAAAAACCAACCGATTCCACAAATAGTAACCCGGTACCATAAATAGACTAATGACCTAGTCCCCAGAACAAATATTAAATAACAATATATATACAAATATATATATAAAATACTACCTAACATACAAATAACGATAAAAATAAATATAAATAATAACCAACCCTATAAGTAATACACTATAATATATACCATAAACTTATATACATAACAAATAATCCTCACTAACTCCCAAAAATATTAGTATATATAACCTCTACATAAATATATATATATAAAACCCCAAAAAAAAAAAAAATTAAAAAAAAAAAAAAAAAATAAAAATGTATATATATATATCCATTTTTGTAATAATTTATATTTATATTATAGTATTTATTTATACAAAAGCGCCCGATAGCTCAGTGGCAGAGCACAACCAGAACAACAACAAAAAGCGAAAGGATAACCAAGAAAGGTCGCAAACTGGTCGGGTGGAACAGAGAATGTGAGCTGTTCTCTCCTTGGGCTTGCTCCGTCCTGCTCGAACGTTTATAAATCGAGTACACTCCGTCCATTAGAATGTAAGGGCTATTAACTTAAAATTTGCTGTATGTGTTAACACCACATAATAAAACCATTATATTAAACCTATATATATAACTAACTATATATTAACATATATATAATATCAATACTACTATAGTAATCACACAATATATATAATATCTAAATAAAAATATATAACATCATAAAATACTATAATAAACATATACACCTAATATTATATATATATATATATATAATATATAACCAATATATATATATATATATATAAAAATAAATAAACACAAAAATATATAATATAATAAAATACAATATATAGTACACAAAAAATTGATAAATATACATATAATCACTCAATAATAACCCTCACTACCCAACTATGACGAAGATTTTTCAGCTCTAGTCAACGGTAACTAAATCATATATAATACATTTTTAAGCTCACTACTAATAAAACATAATATAATATTATATATATATATATATATATATATATTAACAATATATTATTTTTCTACAATAACAACATAAATATATATATATATATATAACGTATATATAAACTAAACCATTATAATCAGTGTGAATGATCAACTATAAATAATAAATATAAAATCTAACATAAAACCTAATAACATAAAATATCTTCCATACCAACCTACCACTAATACTATATAATAACAATACTAATTATATATAATAAATAAATATATATATATAAACTATATATATATAAATATATAAATTAAACAATAATATATAAGTTCATATAGAATATATATATATTAATAACTTATAACAACAGTTTAATGTAGAGAACAATATATATATAACAACTATAATAATCAAAACAAAAATCACTTATATAAGATATATATATATATATATATATATATATATATACGGTACCGGAATATATTAAAATTTTAACATAATATCAATCAAAATTATACTTGTTGATAATATACTATATATAATATAAATAAAAACAATAAAAAATAAAATACAATAATTCTATGTAACAAAATATTATAATATGATATTTATTATTATATATTAATATATTATTATCAATATTATTATATATTAATTATATTATTTCTTTATTAAAATTACCTATATATATTATAAAATTATTATATATATAAATTATCTATAATTATAATTATAATTAATTAATAATTCATAATAAAATTATATATTAATAATATATGATTAATAATTATTATTATATAAATTAATTATTATTATTTTATTATTAATTATATTAATTATATCAAAATAAGAGTTTTCCAACGAAGAAAATAAATTTTCCATCCTTCCCCCTTTGCTCCTGGGAAAAAGTTGGGGGGGGGGGAGGGCTCTGGGGGGGGTGTTACTCAGCTACTAAAATGGTTTTTTTGTTTTAAAATTTTGCCATAAAAAGTTATGAGAAAACCACATGCAATTTTATTTAGAAGTATGGAATAATAATAATAATAATAATAATAATAATAATAATAATAATAATAATAATAATAATAATAATAATAAATAAAGAAAATATAATAAATAAATAATGATAATAATAATAAAATAAAAATAAATAAATCAAATTAATAATAATAATAATAATAATAATTAATAAATAATAAAATAATAATAATAATAATAATAATGTCATAATTAATTTTTTCATAATTATTAATATTAGTAGTAGTGGTACTAATTAATTTCAGTAGTTGTACATGCAATTATTATAATTATTATATTATTTTTATAATTATTATAGTTATTAAAATTATATTATTATTAGTAGTAGTGGTACTATTAATTTCAGTAGTTGTACATGCAATTAGTTATTATTATTATTATTATTATTATTATTATTATTATTATTATTATTTTATCTAAACTAAGCATGCTAAACAAAATATTATTTTTTTTTCTTTCATTTTTTTCCCGTTTTTCAACTTAATTTTATTTCTTCTTCTAATGAAAAATAAAAAATAAAAAATAATAATCCCATCTGTTTTGACTTTTTGACTTTTTGACTTTTTGACTTACCGTTGAGCATTGTAGTAAAGTTTCCTTGAGTAAGGTACCCCCTTAATACCTCGAAAGTCTCTTCTCATTTAATGTGAAAATGTTTCCACAAAGCATTAAATGATGATCCTTTTTTGATACAGTAGCTAGAAATTTTAAGAATGACTATTGCAAGTACTTTCAGGCAAAAGAACCACTTGGCAAAGTAGCCACACACACACACAATAAACGATACAATATTAATAATAATATAAATATTATAAAATATATAATAATAATAATATAATATATATATTAAATATAATATATAAAAATTATATAAAATATATATATATATATATATAATAATATTATAAAATATATATAATATATATAATTAAATACTTGAGATACTCCTGCTTAAAACATTTATTTATGTAAAACATTTTCTTTGATTGGTTCAGAGTAAAGCAATAATATTTAATAAAATTATAAATAGATTATAGTAACTATATAATTTTCCTAATCATTATGGTTAAGTATTTTAGTAAATATTTTTAATTAAATTATTTAGTAGTATTTTAATTAATTAATGTTTTATAAAATTAATTATTTAATAATGAATATAGAATATCCTTAAAACACATTATTTATAACAGTACTTTAGAAAACAATTTTTTGAAATAACTGCAATTATAACAAGGAAATCAAGACACACAACCGATCCAACCTCCACCGAACCATACTACGATAATCGAGACATGAGCTCCGCACGACATCTATCATAATACAGCAGTTAAAAGCAAGTTAGTTTAAATAAACACGAACGGATACATACAGGCGATCCTTAATTTTGCAAATACTCTTTTAATATTAATACTAATAAGTAAATAATTTCAAAAAACAATTAAGAAAATTTTATCGTAAAATTATGAAAACTCAAAATGCTACGTAATTCTATAATGTTAACTCTGTTGAGCTGAGCACGATACAGCCCGAGTGCAGTGCAGTCGCGCTCTGTATATATAATATTATATTATATATATATATATATATATATATATATATATATATATATATATATATATATATATATATATATATATATATATATATATATATATATATATATATATATATATGTGTATATATTATATATATATATTTATATATATATATATGCGGGAGTGTGCTGAATGCACTACCGAGGTGAGTCTCTCTGTCATAGAGGCTTAAATTCCATACTCTTTCCTTCAACTAAACCTTCAAACCTTGGTTTAATGTTGCTTGTTTTCGTATACTATTAGGATAAGGGACGAAACCTTCAGGGATTATGCTTTCTTTTCCTCTATCATCGAGAGTCTTAAAGAGCTCGTATCCCCCTCAAATTTGGTACTCCCAGTTCTTATGACGTAACCTAGTCGTAGACGAGGTTACATATGCGTGCGCCCCCCTGAGGGGTATCATCGTCTTCAAACTCCTGAAAATCACTAAACTTGTGTTTTATCCCAGAATCATGCAAAATCTGTTCTCCGCGATACTAAAAAACTCTTTTTCTTTTTTTTTCTTAGAAAATGCAATAATTTTTCAGGTTCCTCTCTTTCCTCTTGCCCTTTCTCGCATTTTTTTTTTAAAAAAAAGGGAAAAAAGGTTAACTAATTTGTTTCAACCTCTTTCCCACCTCTATTGTCTTCCGACTGTACAACTGACGTTTAACCTTTCTCTAAAGCTTAACTATTTGCTCAAACATTTACCTCTAATTTCACCTTAGACCAATTTGTTGTTATTATTTTTCCTTCTTCTCCGCCACCTCCAACTCATTTATGAATAACATTGTAATTTCTTCTAAAGACGTTACTTCCGCTCTCTATGAGCTCAACTCTAAGAAGGCGTACGGTCCTGATGGTATTCATCCAGTGGTTCTCAAAACTTGTGCTTCAGAGTTTGCTCCTTGCTTTGGTGAACTATTTCGTTTCTGTCCATCTATTTCGACCTTCCCTTATTGCTGTAAAGGTGAGCGCATTTAGCCTGTTCCGAAAAAGGGGAACCCTTCTCGACTTTCAAACTATCGTCCCATTGCTTTAACTTCCTCCGTTCTTCCTAAAATTTTCGAACCTCTCCTTTACAGAAAAATTTGGAAACATCTCAATTCTTCTAATCTTATCTCCGATCTCCAGTATGACTTTCGTAAGAAACTTTCTACTGACGATCTTCTTTCCCTTCCCTCTGATTCTTAGTCTTCAGTTCTTCGGTATTTTGATGAATTTTTTGCTCTGGCGCTAGACACTTCTATAGCCTTTGATAGAATCTAGAACAAAGCTTTGATTTTTAAACTTCTCTCCTTTGGGTATATCTAACCTTCACTCTGTGACTCTCTCTCTCTCTCTCTCTCTCTCTCTCTCTCTCTCTCTCTCTCTCTCTCTCTCTCTCTCTCTCTCTCTCTCTCTCTCTCTCTCTCTCGGATTTCCTCTTCGACCGCTCTAGTGTAGCAGTTGTTGGCGACCTTGAAAAGGTGGAGTCTAGGAATTTTTGTCTTATCAACTCAACTCTCCCTCTCTCACTAACTCTCACTAACTCTCTCCAGTCACTTTCTGTCCTTAGAATTGTTACCTCAATTTTTTTATACTCTTTTTTATTACAACGGACACTGTTTGTCTGAATTCAACGGTCGCATATCTCCTCCATTGAGGAAGATTCGCGCGATGAGTCTTTCTACAAAGTCTCATTCTTTCTCTATCCATCCCCCTTACCCCAGACTTAACCGCTGTGCTCAATCTTATATACACTCTACTAGTAAATTCTTGAACAAACTTTTTATCTATTTTCCCACCTTCCCTTGACTTGCACACTTTCAAAAGCCGTTTATCGGGGCATGTCGGACTTTGAATTGGATTCGGATAGGAAATTTCCCTTAACACTGGTTTAATTTGAAAAGCCTTTGGCCTTTGCTCACCAGAGGAGACATTATATATATATATATATATATATATATATATATATATATATATATATATATTATAATATTTTTATATATATATATATATATATTTAATCTATTATTTCTAATAAAATAAAATCTACATATATAAAACCATAATAAAACAATAATAATTAAATATTTATAACATATAATATAAATATATTATATATATATTTAATATAATATTAATGAATAAATATACTTAATCGTAGTTATATTGTTTAATAAAACCAAATCCTCAGAATGGTGAGTGAAACCAACTAAAACAATATAATTATAATTATTTCATTTAGCCTTACAGGACAGCCCACACTTCCTCATTCCGTTCAGAATAATTAGAATAATAAAATATGCTATTTTTATCTATCAATCTATAATATTAATAATTTCTATCTAATTACTCTTTCTTTTATCTAAATTATGTGAATTAAATCTTAAAAGTTTAGTGTACAGCCAGTAATTTGAGTCTATTTTATAGCATGATTAAATTGCAATATATAATTTTAAAGGTAATTTAAATTCTGTAATATATATGTACTACTCCTCAAAATTAACGCAAGACTGGCTCATATGACGACTTAATAGGTTACAGAAAGAACCAGACGCCCTGTCCTGTAAACTTATATTATGCAAATAACAGCATCGGGGACATTATACAGTGGTAAGATTTTCGAGGGGCCATAGGAACCCCCTGGGGGCTTGCAAATGGGTCCTGTACATGACCGATGACTTTCCTCCAACGTGGGCAGTTATCGGGGTGAAGTGTTCATGCGTAGACGGTGTTACTCAATAACGTGTTTGGCCACCTCTAGCACGGATGACGGATTGGTACCGTCGTGGAATTCTCTCAATGAGGTACCGAATGTCCTCCACGGAAATCTGATATCATACGCGACGTTGCGCCTGCCGTAGCTCCTGGAGGGTTTCTGTAGGTGGTTGCAGCTGTCATAATCGCAGTTTCAAGATGTCCCATACATGTTCAATTGGGTTGAGGTCGGGATTGTTTGCTGGCCAATCTAATGTCTTGATTTGGACCGTCATTAGGTATTCGGTGACATATCTGGACTTGTGTGGTCTTGCGTTGTTATGCATTAGGACGAATCCATCACTGATGTAGGGAGCATATGGCACGACATGAGGGTTAAAGGTGTCTGCGATGTACCGTAAGGCGGTTAGGAAATCGCCATCTATTACGTGCAACTCTGTACGACCCGTTAAAGATATGACTCCCCAGACCATAAGATATCCACCTCCCAATGGCAACATCTACCGCATATTACATTGCTCGTACCTCTTGGGAGGTCATCGATAGATTCTGGATCGTCGATCAGAGGTGTAGAGACTGACTCTAGACTCATCCTTAAACAGCACATTCGCCAATCGCCGACGGTCTAATGGAGGTATTCCCGGGAAATGTTAGTCGCGATCGTTGATGCTCCCTGGTGTGTCGTGGTCCCATAGCCGGCCTCCGTGGTAGCAAATTATGTTCCCCGAAACGTTTGACGTATTGTATATCACTCTTCATCGATCTCATGTTACCTCCACCAGCTGTATTTGAAAAACGGTACCAATGCTGTTGTAATATGGCGTACTCTTATGAACCCGCATGCGCATAAAAAACGGTCTTCACCGATAGTCGTGGCGCGTGGCCTGCCCTAGCCCGGCCACCATGCGTGCTCCTTGGTGTCGTAAAAAGTCTACCGCTGCACAAACCCGTGCAATAGTTATGTGCTCCTACACATAAATGTCGACAGAGTTCACGAGGTACCCGTACCCCTCGGCACGGAGGGTGGTAATCCGTACGCCCACATCATGTGTTAGTCGGCGCATAATCCTTTCCATGGTTGTAGAGGTTAAATTCACTCCTGAAGGAACCACGTCCTCAACATTCCCCCGACATAACCTTCCCTCAATCGCTAAAGCTGGAGTTGTGTGGTTTGTCATTTACCTTAATTATAGCCATGGTGGGCCCTATACACCCCCAACACAATTACAGTGCTGTATACTGTGACCCTGATGCTATGTTATTTGCATAATAAAGTTACATAGCGTTTTGGACCTTTCTGTAACCTGCTAACGTCATATGAGTCAGTGGTGCGTTAATTTTGGCGAGTAAGTGTATATATATAATACTATATATTATATATATATATATATATATTTATATATATATATATAATATAATTAATACTAATAAATAAATAAATATAATATATATTATATATATAAAATAGTAATATGTTTGTGGTGTGTGTATTTTGGCGAGTGGTGTATAAAAATATAACCTATATATATATATATATATATATATATATATTACAGAATTTTGATTATTTATTTAACTTTACATTACAACTTCATCGTGCCGTAGAATAGAATCAGATTAATGAATATAAACTAAATTTTCAAATTTATTTGGCAGTGGCGGCTTTACCATCTAGACAAGCGTGAGAAACTTTCTTGCTCACCTTTCTTCAATTACCTACACACACTTAGGTTAAAGTGTTTAAATAATTCAAACAGAAAAATAATTACTTCAAATCACTTCAAAGTACATGGAAGGTCTGAAAAATATTTTCAATGACGTCTAAACTTGCCTAAAGCCTCGCTCGCACTAGGGATGGCCAAAAAATATCGATATATTGAAATATCGATATTTTTGGCTCATATATCGATATTTTGGGTGATCATTTCTTAGCGCGATATATCGAATTTCATATTTTTCTTAATATCGAAAGACGATATTCTTTAAAAAAAATTTTAAAAGGCCGGAAAAAAATAAATTTATTCCCCTCTCCGACAACCCGAAGTGAGTGAAACTCTCTTTGCCTCAAATATTTCGTTGCTTCGTTGCGTCCCCAATGTCGGTATAAATAAAACCGAAAAATTGGGGTTTAGATTTTTGTCTTTCGGAACCAAAATAGGGAGGGGATCAATGGCACATACCACTAGTCAAATTGTCTTCTGAGTATTCACTAATCACTTTTCAGTTATTCAGTGATCAGGTGGATAATGCGACCCAATAAAATTTTGGAAAAATGCTTTTCTGCTATGTTATGTCTAGCAATGAAAATTATCTTACTGTAATGCGACGTCAGGCTCGTCAGAGACCGAAACAGTATCATAATTAAACAATGTTTGCCTCAAAATGAAAGAATAATGACTTCCGAGCAAATCAATTCGTTAGTCTTTTTAGGGCATTAATCAGTTCGTCTCCATGTGGAATAGGAACTTTGTCGGATGCGACGTCTAGCGATACTTGGAGTTGGATAAAAAAAAACTAATAAATAATTATTGGCAGTTGAAATACTTTTCTGAAGAAATGTTTATGCCCATATATATACTTATAAATATATATAATACTATATATATATATATATATTATATATATATATATATATAATATATAATATATATATTTATTATATTATATATAGAGCCTGTATAGGTTATAGGGCTACAACTTAAATTATTTTGTCTATGGGTAGCGACAAAAAAGTTTGGAGATGCTGCATTGATGA
>JABUQX010066620.1:12500-25000 GCA_015478945.1 Trachelipus rathkii | reverse complement strand
ATACAACATTAATATATATAGCTTACTAGGCTATAGTGATATATATATATATATATCGTTTATATCTACAAAATTATATTATATAGTATATAATATATATATATATAATATATATATTCTAAATTTGGACATTAAGTACGATCTTCCTCCGAAAATTGAACTGGTGAAAAAGTAGTTTAAAAATTGCTCTTTTCCCGCTAATCTGGGAACGAAAATAATTTCCCTCATACCACAAAATGTCTAGAATAGACAATTATCTATATAAAAGATACAATTTGAGTTTTGTCGACTAGGTCTGTGTGGTTGTGTGTGCGGAATGATATGGCTCAATCAAGGTGTGTGTGATTTTGTCTTATTTCTCAATTTGATTGTCGTCCAAAGAAAAGTCTAAGAGTATGTGCGTATAAGTATCCTGTTTTATAGTTACCACTCTTATCCTTTTTTTTACAGCTTTATCGTCAAAGTAGTTTTTGTTTGTTGTTGATGTGATTAAATTTTTCGTTATCTGAAGATATGTCATTACTTCTTATAATAATATTACTAGTCAGTTGCTTAGTCTATCTGGTAGGTTATGGTACTGTTGTGTACAATTATACACCATGTTGTTGCTTAAAAATCTATTAACGCCATATTCATTTTTACAATTTCGCTTGTTTATGCGGTCTAATTCATAGATCAAGGTGGTATACTATCGTTTGTGTGTGTTGTGGCAGAGCGACCTTACACAACGAAAGAGGGCATATGCACCGGCCTCCAGCAGACAAAAACTGTGCCCTCAGGGTCTTACCACGAGACTCAAGGGCAAACCCGTGAAGGCTAAGCCCACCGTGACAGAGCTGATGCCTCTCCATGGATATACCCCATGTGAATAAATAGCCACACTTACAGAAGAACCCGTTACAAGGATCACGCATTATCGAAAATATTCTTCCCTGCTAGTGACTTAAATATTTATATAGATAAAGGAAATCTCACTTTGTGAAAAAATTACCCGTTGTCTATTCTTTCCTGAACTTTCAAATTCATGGAAGACAAGCATCCTACCTAAGTAACCCTAAATTCTAACACTGGTAATACTTAATTGTTTCTGTTATTCTAGTAAAAAAGTTAAAGTTATCTACTCAAAAAGAAGGGCACAAACCCAAAAAATAAATATCATAAGAACATAAATCTAACATAAAACTCTTCCTATATATCTAAATACTTACACCACACACACACACACGACACACACCACTACCACAACTCACAGCACACCAACACCAGCCACCACACACACCCACACACACACACACACAACACCACAGTTACAACACACACACAGCACACACACACACACACACAACAACTACACACACACACACACACACACACACACACACACAAATCCTACTTGTAAATATATTAGACATATTTAAGAAATTATAATTTATTTTGTTTTCTTTCAGTAATCCTATTTAAAATTTACTTCAATTGGTCAAGGGTAATTGAAAAAATATTTGAATGTAGTAATAAAATACTAAATAATGAGAACTTATCTGTCGCTCCTGTCCCCCGCTGGTACTTGCCCCAAATGCTCATCCGACACAACAACATGAACTAAAAAAATTCCACTTCTGACAGCCCGCAACGGGTTCGTTAATTACGTAGAATAGGGTTTGGTTAGTAAATTAGGTTAGCTTAGGTTAGGTTAGGTTGGACTTGTTAGAGAAACTCGGGGACTAGCCCAAATGGTCGAGACGACATCTAAAAAATTTCCCGTACAGAACGCCGCATTTGTTAAGTAGTTATCCGCTCAAGAGGTTCAACCCTCAAGACTGTATACCCCTCTAACACACGGTAACGATCCTTATGATGCGTAGGTTAGTTGGTGTTAGTTTAGGTGTAGGATGTATAAGGTTGCCAAATGTAAGAAAGAAAAAAAAAACCAGAGTGCCTAATATATAAACATTTTTATTTTACCACAATTGTACGAAATTTTATAAAAACATTATACTTTACAGACCTTAGAAGCAGTAAATCAGTAAATCAATAGAGGTATTATTACCTAACACCTTAGGGGTGGGGTAGGATTAGTATGCTTTTTTGTTTGTACTGCCTTTACTGTCTGTCCTATAACTCTATGTTTATTCTTGCTTGAACCGTTCATGTTTTTACTGCATTTAACTTTGTTTCATATGTGTTTTACTGCTTTAACTCAGATATTACATACCTTAAAGCAGTTTAAAGCAGTAAATCCAATAGAGCGTGCTTACTAACAGCCTAGGAGACAACTGGGGTAATAAAAACCAATGATAGTATGCTTTTTGTGTACCAATTTACATTGTCTTTACTGCTTTTAACTCATGTTTTTACTTGCTTTAAAACTCATGTTTTCTGTTTTAAACTTATTAATGTTTTACTGCTTTAACTCACATATTATTAACATTACATACCTTAAAGCAGTAAATCAGTAAATCAATAGAGGTGTTACCTAGCAACAAGGGGATTAGTATGCTTTTGTTTTACTGTTTTACTGCTTTAACTCATGTTTTACTGCTTTAACTCATGTTTCACTGCTTTAACTCATGTTTTACTGCTTTAACTCATATGTTTTACTACTTTAACTCATATATTTATTAACATTATGTTTTTTATTTTGTTTTAATACTTTTTATTTATTTTTATTATTATTTTTATTATTATTTTTATTTTTATTATTTTTTTTTATTTTTTTATTTATTATTACTTAGTGTTATTTACTTCATGCCTATTGTTATTATTATTTAGAAAACACACACACACACACACACACACACACACACACACACACACACACTTACACTTACACTTATACACACATCCACTATGACACTTATACACACATTCAATATGACACTTATACACACATTCACTATGACACTTACATTTACCCATAGACACTTACATTTACACTTATACACACGCGGTCACACACACACACAGATTTACTTACACTCACACACAGATTTACTTACACACGCAGATTACTTACACTCACACAGATTTACTTACACTCAACCACAGATTACTTACACACACAGATTACTTACACACACAGATTTACTTACACATATACGATATAATTTATTAAAAACATTTTATGTTCTTACTAATTAAACACGTACATGTATATTACTCATTCAGAATTATAAACTAAAATTATTTCAAAGTTTCTTAAAACTTCTATAATAAATCAATCATTATCTTTGAACAAAGAAATTATTATTAACTGTTAATACTTTTTGTTTATAAATTTTTATAACTATCAAGTTTTTAAAATAACTTTACTAAAATTTTATAAGAAATTTATTAAAAACATATATTTTACGTATCTTAAAACCAATAAATCAGTAAATCAGTAAGCGGTTACATAAGCACCCCTCTCCATCAAGCTATGCCACGTTTTGTTCATTGAATTACTGCTTTACATTCATGCGTGAGTCATTGTAATAAGTATTAAAAACTGTCAAAATGGTTTATTTCTGCTAACATAACATGTATTTATTAAAATCATTCTAAGTTTTATTTAAAAATAACAATTATCACTTACATTTATATTATTCATTCGATGTTAACTAAAAATATTTTCAAAGTTTTTTAAAATAAGTTCGCGCGTTTCCTTATTATTTATATTTATTATTATCTATGTACAGTGACAATCCATCAGGAGAAAACACAACAACCCGCAACTCCTTACAGATACGAAAATGGACTCTCTCTGTAAAATGGTTGAAATAAACTACTTTAGGCATAATCCTTTTGGTATCCCCGGCGATTTAGCCTAATTCCAGGTCAAATATATTTCAAAGTGACCTTTTTCTGTAAAATGTTGTGCAATAACTACGTTAGACTTTTTTTTTCTTGAAATTTTAGGCCGGAAATTTAGGATAAGGCCGTTTTTGTAGACGCGGCTATTTATCCTAATACCAGGGCAAAGCTAATTCCAGTTATAGAAGAATCATTGTTATTATTTTATTTCATTAAATATATTCAAACTGAAACATGCTGGATCGGTAAGATCCTTTAAGCAGGGGTAAGAAGGAAATGTTTTCCTTACTTGTGATTGTCGGAGTAGTTTCCCCTAGGTCATAAAGCTAACTCACCAGGGCTCACATGAGCCCCACCCGCCAAAGGCAGCCAATCCGCACCGCTGGTGCGTCCCCGCGTCCTCCGCCCGCGCGGTGCGCCCGCAGGCGCAATATTTCCGCGTTCCCGCCCGCCGCGGGCGCCCGCAGGCGCAATATTTCCGCGTACTCGCCCGCCGCGTGCGCCCGCAGGCGCAATATTCCCTCGCGAATGAAATATATATATATACTACGAGTCATTCATTTTTATTTCATACTTAAATATTTCAAAGAATTTTTTTTCAAATATACTATGAGTCTTTCATTTTTATTTACTACTTTAACATATATTTATTAACATTGTTTTTTATTTTGTTTTATACTTTTTTATTTATTTTATTATTATTTTTATTTATCTTTATTATTATTTTTATTATTTTTATTATTTTATTTTATTATTATACTTAGTGTTATTTACTTCATGCCTATTGTTATTATTATTTAGAACACACATACACACACACACACACACACGTACACACACACACACACCCACACACCCACAACACACACCCACACACACACACACACACACACACACACACACCACACACACACACACAAACAAACCCCCACACACACACACACCACACACTTCACTTTACACATTATAAGTAAATTATTAAAACCATTTTATTTTATTTTATTATTATACTTAGTGTTATTTACTCCATGCCTATTGTTATTATTATTATAGAACACACAACACCACACACACACACACAACACACACACTTACACATACGCACCCACCCACTCGATATTTTGATGCCTCAACTTTGATGCCTCAGCTTTTGATGCCCTCAACTTTGATGCCTCAGCTTTTGATGCCTCAAACTTTGATGCCTCAGCTTTTTGATGCCTCAGCTTGGATGGCCCCAACTTTAATAACTTAGCTTTGGTATCCCTCAGGCTTGTGGTTCATCTTTGAGACTCATCTTGATGATCATCTTTAGATTACCACTATATTGATGATTCATCTTATAAGCCAGTTTACACTTACCATAGACACATACGCACATACACATAGACACTTACGCTCACCCATAGACACTTACACTCACACACACAAAAAACAATATTATATATTATTATATTATATATATATATTAATATATATATATATATATATATATATATAATATATATATACTATACTATATTATATATATATATATATATATATATATATATATATATATATATATATAATAATATACTATATATATATATATTATATATATTTATATATATATAATATATATATATATATAGTATATATATATTTCATTCGCGAGGAATATTGCGCCTGCGGGCGCCACGCGGCGGGCGAGTACGCGGAAAATATTGCGCCTGCGGGCGCCAGCGGGCGTGCGAGTACGCGGAAATATTGCGCCTGCGGGCGCCAGCGGCGCGGCGGAACGCGGAAGATATGCGCCTGCGGGCGCCTACGCGGCGGGACGGGGGACGCGGGCGAAGGGCACGCAACCAGCGGTGCGGGATTGCTGCCTTTGCGGGTGGGGCTCAGGCTGAGCCCTGTGTGGTTAGCTTATGAACTAGGGGAAAAATACTCCGACCAATCACAAGTTAAGAAAACATTCCTGCTACCTGCTAAAGGATCTTAACGATCCAGCATGTTTCAGTTTGAAATTATATTTATAAAAAAAATAATAACATGATTCTTGTCTATACTGGAATTACCTTTTGAACCTGTATTAGGATTAAATTAGCCGTCTACAAAAAGCCTTATCCTAAATTTTAGGCCTAAATTTAGCCTAAAGTAGTTATTCCACCACATTTTACAGAAAAAAGGTCAGTTTGAAATATATTTTGACTTGGAATTAGGCTTAAAATTCGCCCCGGGATTACAAAAATTTAGGCCTAAAGTAGTTATTCAACACATTTTACAGAGAAAGAGGTCAGTTTCGTATCTGTAAGGAGTGCGGGTTGTTGTGTTTTTCTCGTGATGGATTGTGTCAATGTACATAGATAATGAATAATAAATAATAAAGGAAACCGAATTAAAAACTTGAAAAATATTTTACGTTAAACATTCGAATGAATAATATAAGTGTAAGTGAATAATTGTTTTTTTAAATAAAAACGTTAGAATGATTTTAATAAAATACATGTTATGTTAGCAGAGAAGAACTTATTTTGTTATTTTTCTATCTTATTACATGGCTAAAGATGATGTAAGCCAGTAAGTCAATCAGGAACAAAAACTTTGGCATAGCTTGCATGTAGAGGGCGTGCTAGGGCTGCCTTACTGATTTACTGATTTATTTGCTTTAGGTTACGTAAAATATATGTTTTTAATAAAATTTCAATAAAATTTTAGTTAAAAGTTATTTTAAAACTTGACAGTTATAAAATTTATAAACAAAAAGTATTACAGTATAATAAATGCTTTGTTCAAAGATAAATGATTGATTTATTATAGAAGCTTTAAGAAATTTGCTAATAAAATTTTAGTTATATTTGAATGAGTAATATAAATGTAGTGTTTAATTAAAACATAAAATGTTTTAATTAAAATTATACGTTATATGCTGTAAGTGCAGTGGACGTGTGTTGTAAGTAATCTTGTGGTGGTAAGTAAATTGTGTCGTGAGTGCTAAGTAAATCTGTGTGAGTGTAAGTAAATCTGCGTGTGTAAGTAAATCTGTGTGTGCAGTGGGTGTGTGTGTGTGGTGTGGTGTGTGTGTAAGTGTAAATGTAAGTGTCTATGGGTAACTGTAAGTGTCATAGTGAGATAGTGAATGTGTGTGGATAAGTGTCATAGTGAAATGTGTGTTATAAGTGTCATAGTGGATGTGTGTATAAAGTGTAAGTGAGGTGTGTGTGTGTGTGTGTGTTTAATGTGCTGTGTGTGGTGTGTGTGTTTGCGTTGCGCTTGTGTCTATGTCTATTTTAAATAATTAATAACAATAGGCATGGTGTAATGAATACTAATAACAAAAAAAATAATATTTTTTTATATTATAATTAAATTTAAAATAAAAATATAATAAAATAAGAATAAAAATAAAAAAAAGTATTAAAACAAAATAAAAAAAACATAATGTAAATAAATATATGAGTTTAAAGTAGTAAAAACATATGAGTTAAAGCAGTATAAACATGAGTTTAAAAGCAGTGCAAAACAGGAGTTTAAAGCCAAGTAAAACAATTATGAGTTTAAAAGCATGTTTATTTGATTTGGATGGGAGGATACAGAAACCACTTTCTGCTTGGAAACACCTCTATTGATATTACTGATTTACTGCTTTAAGGTATGTAATGTTATAATATGTGAGTTAAAGCAGTTAAACATATAAGTTTAAAACAGTAAAACATGAGTTAAAAGCAGTAAAACATGAGTTAAAGCAGTAAAAGCACTAACATTAAAAAGCTTACTAATCCCCCCTAGGTGTTAGGTAACCCCTCTATTGATTACTGCCCTTTACTGCTTTAAGGTATTTATTGTATGTTAAAGCAGTAAAACATATAAGTTAAGCAGTAAAACATGAGTTAAAGCAGCTTCTTAAAACATGCAGGTTAAAACAGTAAGCAGTTAAAAACAAAAGCCATACTAATCCCCCCCTAGGTGTTAGGTAATACCTCTATTGATTTACTGATTTACTGCTTTAAGGTCTGTAAAGTATATGTTTTTAATAAAATTTCGTACAATTGTAGTAAAATAAAATGTTTATATATCAGGCACTCTGGTTTTTTTCTTCTTACATACAATTTTTTAAAAATTTATAAATTAAAAAGTATTAAGTAAAAATATAAAAAGATGTCTGTAATGAGGTAAAGTTTTAGGATCGCAAAATGTTTTTAATAAAAATGTTTAAGTATGAAATAAAAATGAATGACTCATAGTATATTTGAAAAGAAATTCTTTGAATAGTTTACATTGATATCATATTTATCGTTCGCGCGGCGGGTCGCACCTGCGGGTGCGGTGTTCGACTGACTTTGTGCGGAGGGAGCCCTGCTTCTTACGGTGATTGGGAACCATCAAAATGTACTGAACCATCAAAATGTACTGAACCATCAATAAATCTGAGTCATCAAAGATGAACGGACAAAGATGACGTCATCAAAGATGAGTCATCAAAGATGAACCTTTAAAGTTGAACCAACAAAGTTGAGTCCTCAAAGTTTGAGCCATCAAAGATGATTTCATCAAAGATGAATCATCAATATAGATGGTATCAAAGATGATGTCATCAAAGATGAGTCATCAAAGATGAACCTTCAAAGTTGAGGCATCAATGCTGAGGCATTAATGCTGAGGCATCAAAGTTGAGGCATCAAAGTTGAGGCATCAAAATATCGAGTGTGTGCGTGTAAGTGTAAGTGTATCTGTGTGTGGGTGTGAGTGTAAGTGTATATGGTTTAATGTAAGTGTCTATGGAGAGTGTAAGTGCTTATAAGTGTCATAGTGTGTATAAGTGTCATAGTGAATGTGTGTATAAATGTCATAGTGTATGTGTGTATAAGTGACATAGTGAATGTATGTATAAGTGTCATAGTGTATGTGTGTATAAGTGACATAGTGTGTAATATATATATATATATATATATATATGTATATATATAATATATATATATATATATATATTAATATATATATATATATATATATATATATATAATATATATATAGGCTATAAGTGATAGAAAAAGACTAACGCATAGTAGGAAGCATCCTAAAACTTTAAATACCACAATCGAATCCTCATACCTTAGAACCTAGGGGTAGACACCCATATAAGGGCTATTCTAAGGCTTCAGGGAGGCTTGAAAAGCTTTGAAAAAAGTCAGCACTTCAGTTGGTACTATGTGGCACTCACTTGGCACTATTGGCACTCACTTGGCCACGGATATGGCCCTCACTTGGGCACTCATCTGCACTCATTGGCACTCCACTTGGCACTCACCTGCACTCACCTGGCACCCCATCTAATACTCTTAGAACACTAATAGAACATCACTAGAAACTCCTTACGGTGATTGGGCACCATCAAAGACCAATCAGTTAGGCGTGCAGGTCAAAATTGGACCATGAGTATTTGGCAAGGTTCAAGCCCCGAAAATATCATGGTCAACATGTTTAAGACATCAAAAATGGGCTAAGTCCCTAAAGGAAGCACAAAAAAAATTACCGTAGGTCAAAATTGACCCGATGCGGACACCAAAGGGTTTGCAGTGTGTTTGTACGTGCTGTATAAGTGTAAATGTAAGTGTTCTATGGGAAAATGTTAAGTGTTATTATAGTGAAATAAGTGTCTAGTGAATTGTGTATAAGTGTAAGTGCTGTGTGTGTGTGTGTGTGTGTGTGTGTGTGTATGTGTGTTTGTGTGTGTGGGTGTGTAAGTGTTCAAGTTAGGATAGATCCATACATTCCGTACAAGTTAGGAACGAAATATGTGACGGGTGGGCCACGAGTGAGCAAAAAAATTGGCGTGGGCCAAAATTGACCCAAGGTATATGCAAGGTTAAGGCCGAATATCATGGTCAAACAAGGTTGAAGACATCAAAAAGGGCTAAGCCCCGAAAGGAAAGACAAAAAATTACCGTGGCAAAAAATTGACCCATGGTATCTATCAAGGGTGTGTATGTGTGTGCGCACGCGCACGTGCTGTAGCATTGACCGAAATATCAAAAAAAATAGGGCTAAGCCCGTAAAGGAAGTAAGGACAAAAAATTACCGTGGCCCAAAATTGACCCATGGTATCTGTCAAGGGTGTGTATGTGTGTGCGCCCACGCGCACGTGTGTAGATGTGATCGAAATATCAAAAAATAGGGCTAAGCCCTAAAGGGTGGCCAAAATTACCCGTGGCAAAAATGACCATGGAAGACCAAAGGGTTTGTCGAAAAATTAGGTGGGTACGTCTGCAACGGTTGCTGACGCAACCCTTTGGCGCAACCCTTCTTCGAAGGGTTGCAACAAAATTAGGGTTTGCCAAAAAAATTAGGGTTGCCAAAAAAAATTAGGGGGTTGCAAAAAATAGGGTTGCCAAAAAAATTGGGTTGCCAAAAAATTAAGGGTTGCCAAAAAATTAGGGTTGCCAAAAAATTGCGGTTGCCAAAAAATTAAGGGTTAGCCAAAAAAAAATTAGGGGGTGCCAAAAAATACCGTGGAGCCAAAAATGACCCATGCGAGACCAAAAGCGTCAGGTCGAAAAAAGGTCAAGCGCCAAAAAGTAAAAGGCCCAAAAAGGTTCAAGTCAGGTGAAAAATTCGAGCTCAAAAAACGGTCTCGTCGCGGTTCAGAAAAGTCAAAAAAGTTCACGGTTCATTTCGTGCAAAATGGCTTCTCCTACTACTCTATATAATAAAATAGTATATATATATATATATATAATATATATATATAATATATAGAATATATAATATATATATATATATATATATATATATATATATTAAATATATTATATATATATATACTATATAATATATATATATATATATATTATATATATACGTATATATATATTATAATAGATATATATCATATATAATATATTACCGTAACCAATATTATTTACCTTTATATTTGAATACTATATATATATGAGTATATATATATATATTATTATAGTATAATATATTCATAATTTTTTTTCTATCAGGACTTTGCCAGGCAAATAAGTGCGGAAAAGCAATTGGATTACATAACAGAGATCCATTCATCATTCCAGATCTCGCTCAATGTGGTATGTATAATAATAATATATATAATAATAATAATAATAATATAGTAATAATAATAATAATAATCAGATTAATAATTCATAAATAATAATACATCAATAATAATAATAATAATAATAATATAATTAATAATAATTAATAATTAATAATAATAATAATAATAATAATAATAATAATAATGATAATAATAATACTAATAATGATAATAATAATAATATTTATAATAATAATAATAATAATAATAATAATAATAATAATAATAATAATAATAATAATAATAATAATAATAATAATAATAATAATAATAATAATAATAATAATAATAATAATAATAGATAATAATAATAAATAATAATAAAATAATAATATGAAATAATAATAATAATAATAATAATATAATAATAATAATAATAAATAATTAATTAAATTATGGGAACTGACAAATACTGCTTTATCGTTCTGTAACGAAAATAACTTTGGTATCAAACGAAAACAAACTCACCATACATATATATATATATTATTATATAATATAAATTATATATATTTACTTATATATTAGTATATATATTAGTATTATATATATATACCTGCACATTAAATATTTACCATTATTTTATATTATAATAAGATTATTAGTATCCTATAATTTAGTTATATATATAGTATATATACTATATATATACCATATTATAATAATATGAATAATAATATTTATATATTAATACTATAATATTTCCCTAGATTTATATGATATGTATTATATATATACATATCCGAAAATATTAATTATTCCAATTATAAATTGATACTAGATATTTATATATAATAAATACCCTATATAATATAATTATATATATTTTAATATTTTATATTAATAATATATATATATAATATAGTATATATATACATTATATTTTCAATAATTTATTGTGTATATATATAAACTAATTATATATAGGTTTAATCCCATATATATTATTTTATATATAATATAGATTAAATAATATAATATAATATATATATATTATATATAATAATATATAATATATGTAATATATAATATATATAGTATATTATAATATATTATATATATTATTAAATATATATATATAGATATATATATAATATATATAGTATATTATATAGTACTATATATATATATATATATTATATATATATATAGATATTTATATATATATATAATGTATATATAAATATATTATATTATATGATATTATATATAATATATAATAATATAGTATAAAATATATATTATAAGATATATATATAGTTATATATACTATATATATATATATATTAAGTAATACTATATATATATAATATATATAATATATATATTAATATAATATATATATATATAATATATATGATTTATATATATATATATAATATTATATTTATATATATATATATATTATTATAAATATATATATATAATATATTTATATATAAATATAGATGATATTATATATTATATATAGATATATATTATATATATAATAATATTTATATATATATGAAATATTATAATATATATATATAGATTATTATATATTATTAGTATATAAAGAAATAGAAACAATATATTAATAGATTAAATATATATATATTATATATAT
>JABUQX010066620.1:0-2500 GCA_015478945.1 Trachelipus rathkii | reverse complement strand
AAATATTATGAAAAAATAATCTGTTTTGGCAACTCAAAAATTTCCAGTTATAAAAGTTGTGAAATAGACCGATGGGTTTGAATTCGAAAAAAAAAATGCATTAAAATAAATGAGTAATAAAGGTGCCAGATAGCATTATTTATTGTAACAGAGTTTGAATAAGGAGAGTGATCCATCCTTTCAAAATGAACTATATAGAGTCATTTAATTTACAGTAATTACGTTAGTAAGACTATATATAGTAGCTGTTTACAGAGGAACCAGTTTCATTACATTAATTATATGATAAGAGATTGTCAACCCCAAGCTTTTTTCATGAAGTGCTCACTTCCTTTCAGCAACCTCTGAGCTTTGGAATTCCCCTTTATTCCTGGATTTCCTACTCTATATTTTACTTTTTTCAGCTATAATACCTGCCACTTCTCTCGCCTGAGAAATTTGAGTGACATGTGCGTATGTAGGTTTCTTCTTTATTTTATACCCAAATGTAGCCTGACTATATAAGCCCTGAAAATTTGATGTTGATCGGATAAGAAGAAAATAAAATACATATTTTCAATGTGTATATAGTTAGGTAAGCTACATGTTTTTTTACTTAGATAATTTTTTTGTATACACACAAAAAAAATTTTTTTTTTAATTTTCAAAAAATTTTTTTTTTGAAAATTTGTTCGAAGGACAAATCCAAAACTTCTGCTTATACAAAAAATTATCTAAATAAAAAAATGTGTATCTCTCCCGACTACATAAGCCTTGAAAATTTCATCCTTATCGCCTGAACAAAAAAAAATTATCGCAATTTTTCATTTTTAAAACCAAAAAAAGTAGTTTGTAATTCGACCTTTGCTGAGGTCAGCGGTCAAAAATATTAATCAAAATATTAATCTATCCATTTTGTACATAATTAACACATTATCACATAATTGAAGTTAAAAGTCATTTCGAAAAAATTGTATATTTTGATCAATATTTCAAAAAAATCGATATTCTCAAAAAATACAAATACAAAAGAAATAAATACAGACATAGAAAAACACTCGAAATCGACGTTTTAGAAATCAGAAAAAGTTACAGTTTACTTTCAACTTAATCAAAATTGGCTGAAAATTACGAATTTCATATCCATTTCCGGTTTAGGGCTTAAATGGATCAGCCCTAAGCCAAAATTGGATCCTGCCCTTACTGCGTCAAGGAGATTAGTGTTTGCACTACTCTAAAATGAAATACTGTAGAAGTAAGTATCACCTTGATCTGAGTTCGACGTTTGAAAGTTTTCTTGAATCAAACTTTTTATTGCTTGAGGATGGTTTAAAAGTAAAAGGCCGAGTACGTTGTTCTCATTCGCAACATGTGATGGTTTGACCCCAGAGGAGTAGAGTTTTCTACTTCCCTTAAGTGTCTTTCCTTTTTATATATATATATATATATATATATATATATATATATATATATATATATATATATATATATATATATATATATATATAGTATTATACATATATATATATAATATAATATATATATTATATATAATAATATATGTAAATATTAATATATATATATATATAATATATATATATAATATATATATTATATATATATATTATATATATACTATTTAAAATATATATATAATTATATAATATATACATTTATTAATATATATATTTTATTATTGTAATATTCCAATTTTATCTTTTATATATAATATAATATATATATATATATATACTAAATATATATATATATATATATATATATATATATATATATATATATATATATAATTTCAGCTATTTGCGCAGTACATATATGCCTTCGAGATAAATGGGTACGATATTTAATAATAATTTTAATAAGGAAAATTTAATTTAATAATAATAACAATAATAATGATATAATAATAATAGGTTACATTAATAATAATAATAATAATAATTAATAATAATTAAAATAATAAAATAATAATATAAAAAAATAATAAAATAATAATAATAATAATAATAATAATAATAATAATAATAAAAATAATAATAGAATAAATAATAATAATAATAATAATAATAATAATAATAATAATAATAATAATAATCCCTAATTACACAATAATAATAATTCACATCAGAATAGTAATAATAATAATAATAATAATAATAATAATAAGCTCTTGAATGTTAATTATTTATTGCCTATAAATATCTATCACAATATTTTATATTTGTTTATGACATTTAACTAGGTTTATTTCGTAACTTTTGCAAATTTTAAGTTGTCGGATGTGTTGCAGGATCTTAACTAGACTGAAAAATATGTGGTTTAATGGGTTAGTATCTACAAATAATCCAACTTACCTATATATATAATAATATATATATTATATATTTATATATATAATATACATATATAATTAATAATATATAATATATTATAATATATAATATAATAGTATATATATATAATAATATTATATAAATATATACAAGAGCTCACAAATAACTGA
>JABUQX010066619.1:15000-22284 GCA_015478945.1 Trachelipus rathkii | reverse complement strand
TCTTATCATTGTATACAGGTTTCACACTCTGCCCTACTATGTCTATTATTTTTCTTCCAAGGTCTTCTTAAAACTTTGATACTCACTCATTCTTCTTATACTGCGATCATTACCAAATTCCAATGAATTTTCCACTGCTAGCATGTACGAATTGGTAAATGCCAGCTTTATCATTCTTTTTGCCAATTATTTCCCTTGGGTTGGTCACCCGATTCCCGGTCTATGTCCAACGCCCACATACTTGTGCCGGTTCCAGTCTCCTTTATCCCACTCCAATCTTTTGATTGTTTTTTGCATTCTCCTTTACATGGTATTACTGTAGTCTGAAAAAAACGCTTGCCTATAACTATTCCCTTCTCGACAGGTCTGATTACTGCTTCTCAATCTTTCCCTTCTAAAGTTTCTTTTCCCCAACTCCCAACCAGGGAAACGTTTCCCTATCTACTCTCCTGTTGTTCTTATACTCACTTTGTTTCCCATTAATTTTGTAGGTATATCAACATTCTTTATCCCTTTACATAATGTTTCTCCAAAATGAAACACCAGGGGTGTCCCTTACTCTATAGCTTTCTGGTTCATTCTTCAACTTTTCCTCTTTGGTCTAACGCCCTCGCACTCAAAAACATTCTTTCCCATACAACTTACCGCACACTGCTTCCTCCCCACTCCCTGCCACCTTCTCCGCCCGCCCCCCCAGTCTACCCGGAGTCTATTTTCATGCCCGGCGGATATTTCGTTCTTGCAGTCTACTAAACTTTCTTGTGTTCTTCATCACTTGTTCATTTTCCAGACGTATCTTATTTCTTCTCTTTTATTGCCCCTTTCCCATTTCTGTTCTGTTTGTTTTCTACTTTTCCTTTTCTTTCTCTCCAGTTTATTGTCGACCAATCTACTTGCCCATATGTTCAGCTTTCGGCCCATTGCAAACTATAACATGCTTCTCTTAGTTCACTGGACATTGTATCTCGCCCCCCATTGTGTTCTATCTACATTTTAAAACAATAAGTAACAGTTCCATATTCTTGGGTATAACAGGATTCTTACTTCGTCTCCTTCCATCAACCCCAAGGCTTCTTTTATTCTCTCTCTTCGTTTTTCTTTTTGTCCTCGAAAACATACGGTTGGCAGGGTACATTTGTTTAAATATCTCCGATAGCTATATTCTCCTGCCGCAGGGCCTTCCCAACCCGCTACATGAAGATCATTTTGAATTCCAATTTTGCTGTTGTCCCAGAAGCCTATGACTTCCTCTCATTCTGCTTCGACATTTTACCCAAACCCTCCCGGGCATTTTCACATTCCCTGCCGAATATTGTTTCATTATCTTAGTATATAAATCTTTCATGGTTTCATCTTTTCTTCTCTTCAATCGGAAATAATTTTCAGTGGTTTTCCTCCAATTTAATCCTCGATCCTACTGTCTGTTTTTATATACTGCATCAGGGTTTTTTTCAATATCAATTCGACCCCTCTTTCTCCTGTCTTTAACTCTTCTCTTGCCTAAATCTATCACTAAATTTCGTCGGGCTTTACCTTTCCATGACTAGAGATTTCAAACCAGGCATATTCTACTTTTTCCCTCCATCTATTCACCAATCCTCACTCGTTTCTCCCCAATCCCGATGTTCTTCTTCTCTCCTGAAAAAGGTGGTTCCTGGGGCATTCTTTCCCTTTGCTAGATATCATCCTGATTGCGACGCCGAAGCAGAGTTCGCGCATTTTGCATTTAACTGTCGGTTGATGATAACTCTACCTCAAGGTTTCAAGCGCTTCAATGAAGTATGTATCTTCTCTTTAATCGCCTGCAGTTACTTTATGATTGCAGTAATGATGATGCATGATTCGATGAATGATTGTTATCGCGATCAATCAATGAATCCTATCTTAAATATGTGTGATGATCTATTTCTTCTTCTTAAGATAAATATGCTTTCCTATTTCGTCTATTATTTCTTTGGGTTGCGCCAACCTATGTTCTTGGTTGCTACAGTTATTTTATTTCTTTTTGTATTTCCAATGTCTCTCACTTTCTTGTAGTATTCTATATCAATTCTGTGGTAGTTTCGCTATATCAGCGTTTCTCAACCGGGGGGTTCGCGACCCTCAAGGGGCGCCGGAGCGGACTATACGGTCGGGTCGCGGGGGATCACCAAAAAAATAGAAATATTTATAATCAAATGTTACACAGTTAGTATTTATAAACAAGTTAATTACCTTAATAACAATAAAATTATATACTTAACGCCATCGAAAAGCCATCTTGCTATTAAGAAATTATATATTTATGGGGCGTCACATTATTTGCGGGTCGCCCGGAGGTTTGACTAACTTTATGCCCTTTTGGCTTTCGGGGGTCGCGAGACTTTAAACTGGTTGAGAAACGCCTGCTCCTATATTAATTAATAATATAGTTTCTCTATATTATTCAAATTCCCAATTTAAAAAGATCAAGAGAATATACTAAAGGCGTTATCCATGAGAGCTGCAACTCTTAATTGACTTTACGATTATCTTACTATTACTGATATGTTCTATTATCTTCTGCTAATAAGAATTAAAATACATATGCGTTTCAATTATTCAGAAAGTCTTAAAATAAATCAACTACCCACTAACGGCGATAAACATATAATTTCTTATTTTCTAACTACAGACATAAAATGAATAATCAATATATTTATATATATATATATATATATATATATATATATATATATATATATATATATATATAAATTATATATTATTAATATATAATATATATATATATATATACTATATATATATATATGGGGGGAGAAAGAATTGCCAACATTGTATGTCCTGCGTATCGTAGAAGGCAACAAAAGGAACGGTGGTAGTTGGGACTGGCCCACTTTACACTTATCTTGTTGCAAGAATGTTAATGATTGACTCGTAGAAGGTCACGATCGCCGTTAACGGCCTTCTATCTTTCGGTGAAAATATATGATCGTATGGGGTACTATGGAATGTCATGAGGTAATAGATGTTTGAGAGAAGAAGAGAGGAGGGTGAAAATGGATGTATTTAAAAGGGCAAATTTGATTTGCTCGCTGTAACGGTAACTCGAAAAAACAAGAATGAAAATAGAAACTAATGAAAAATGAGTGGTCTGGCGCCTGTTGTGTCGTGAAATGTGGTGTGTGTGTTGATGTGGGAAAGGACATGAGAAGGGGAGAAAGGATTGTACTCTGATGACGTTGACTTGTGGTACAGAGCTATCTGTAGAACTTTGTGTGTGTGCCAGTACTAGAAATCTAATGGTAAAATTAACAGTTGAAAGGTCAAGGTATGTGATTGTTGTCATATGGTCCATCTGAGGGTAATGGTTGGAAGAGAGTGCAATGCTCTGCGGATAATCTGAAATGATGTTTTTGGATGCCGGTGTGAGTAAGGAGCTTCTGATTATTGTGTTGGCGTGATCTAAATGATTGGATAGTGGGGATCAAAAAGGGATGGATGCTATAACAGGTGGTTTTGGGGTGTCGCGAGAAAATGAGAATGGTAGGAAGGTTGATTGATCTCTGTGAGGAGAGAGGTATGTGTTGGTGTAAGTTAATACTTATCTTTAAAACAAGAGTAATCATAAGTTACCAGAGTTGGTTGTAGGTAGAAACGGTACTCGCAAGTGAAAAGTATGACATTGATTTTTGTGTTGGTGAAGAAGGAGATGTCGAAGTATGTGATGTTAAATCAGTGAGGGGGGTTAGGAATGGGATTATCGGATCATTATGTTGTTTTATGTAAAATTAAATTAGTGGGGGCTTGGATGGAGAGGAAGGTAATAAGAGAAGGAAGTGGGTGTTAGAATTAAGAGGAGCAGTTATTACAGTGAACAGGTAATAAGGATTAAGTTATTTAAAGAGCGCTCCGCAAGTAAATCAGTTGAATGTGAACAAGTTGAAACTGAACAAATCTGTGACCAAATGAAGGAAGCAGTTGTTAGCAGTGCAAAGGAAGTATGTGGATGTGCTAAAGTAGGAAGTAAGAATGTTAAAAGTGAGTGGTTGAATGAAGAGGTGATGCCAGTGGTTAAAAGTAAAAAAGAAGCCTGGTTCAATGTACTAAAACCCAATGATGAAGTTTTAAAAGAAAGATGTTTGGAATTATATAAGGAGGAAAAAGGAAACACTAAAAGGAGCATACGTAGGAGGAAAATAAGAGGGAAATGACCAGTTTGGAAGGAGGTTGATTGGTGACTTACAAGGGAATCGGAAGCTCTTCTAGATGGACGCGCGAAATGTTAAGAATGAGAATAAGGGGAATCTGCTTAGAATAATGAATAGGGATTTATCTTTCGTAACTGATGAAATGGATGTGAGGGGAGTGTGGAAGCAACACTTCGAAAATCTGTATAACATTGGCAGTAATGTAGAGGTGATAGTGAATGTGTGTGGGTTTGATGGTGCAAAAAGGAATTGGTATTTTAGGAATGAGGTAATTAGTAAGGAGGAGGTAATAGGTAAAGTGAGAAAGTTGAAGAATGGTAATTCTGCAGGTGTAGATGGAATTACTGAGTTTGAAATGATCAAGAACGGAGGCGGAATGTGATTGGATTGGATTTGGAAGTTTGTGTAATAAAGCGTTTATGGGAGGGGTATAGATATTTGAGTTCCGAGAGATTGGAGGAGAGCAGTAAATAGTACCCTTATATAAGGAAGTAAGGGGAGATAAGGGTAACTAATTAGGAATTATAGGGGAATTAGTGTTATTTGAGTTTGTAGCGGAAGAATATAGGTAGTGTTTTTGTCGAAAGAGTTTCGTCGAGGTGACTGAAGAGGGCTGATTCGTGAAGAACAAGGTGCATTTTAGAGTGGGGTTATAGGAATGTAGCGGATCAAATCTAACATTGAACAAACATGCATGGAGAAAATGAGAAAAGAAGAATAAATTGTATTTGGGTTTTATGGATTTGCCAAAACAGGCGTATGATAGATTAATATAGGGAAGCTCTATGGCAAATGTTAGTGATATAAATATATGGTGTTGGTGGTAGGCTTCTGAATGGAATTTAAAATTGTATATAACGATAGCTGCAGTGATGTGTAAGAATTAAAATTGGCGTCAAAAGTGATTGGGTTTAATATTAATAGTGTAATGAGCGCAGGGATGTGTTGCTCTCCTTGGTTATTCAATATTGTATAGGTATGGGGTTATGAAAAAAACTTAGAGGTGGAGTGTCAGGAAGATGGTTGTTTTAGAAATGATGGAGAATGCGAAGAGAGTGCGAGGCATGCCCGTACCTATTATATGCAGATGATTTGTTTTGTGCGCTGAATCTGAAGAGAGTTTGAGAGGATTTGGTAGAGAGATTTTGGCAGGATGTAAAAGGAGGGGTTGAAAGTAAACGTAGATAAGAGTAAGGTATGGTTGTGAGTGAGGACAGCCCTCGGTGTGAAGTTATGTTAGATGGTGGAGCAGCTGGAGCAAAAGTGTCTGAGTTTAAATATTTAGGATATATTTGGATGAAAAAGGGAACAGATGATGCCGCAGAGTGTAGTAGGAAAAGTTGTGAATGGTAGGAGGGGGCTGGTGCAATTAAAATCGTTGGTGGATGTAAAGAGACTTAAGTCTTTAGTGCTTTTTTTTTTTTTTTTTTCGCTACGCGGCCTCATTCAATGCAGGCGTAAATGTTGTTACCTGTGTGTGATGTATAGCTAGTAAGACTTATGGCTGGAGAATAAGAGTTAGATCTTTAAAGTTAACAATGTGTTCAGATGGACAATTTTAGGGGCGTGTTGAGAAGAATTGATAAAATGAGGAATGAACATATTAGATGTGGTGTGAAGAAAGGAGTAAATGAGAGAATAAATGAAAGTACGTTGAGATTGTTTGGTCATGTGGAAGGATGGATTATAGTCGGTTGGTTAAGCGGATGTATAGTAGTGAGTGTGTTTGGAATCGACCATCTGGGAGACCGAAGAAAAAGTAGATTGAGTCAGTAAAAGAATGCCTTTAGGAGAGAAATGTAAGTTTGGCAGAGGCGAGAAGAAAGGTGCATAATAGTGAGTGAAATGGCTGGGTTCGTGTGAGGGGGTAGGGTTGTAGCGCCCCACCTTGGCGGCCAAGGGCATGAAACCCTACATTGACGAGATGCTATAGTGAGGGTCCATCGCGGTCCCGTGAAGCTCTAGGGTGGATTTTCTGACTGCGACTAGTTCTCACTAATAGGTATAAAGGGGGCGGTAAGACTGGGCTTTCTTTTCGACTTGTGTCAAGTTCTACTACTTTTCTGGTTCCGGTGCCTGTCACGCACCTTATCCCCGGTCTGGGGGAGAAAAGGTGGATGATATATATATATATATATATATATATATATATATATATATATATATATATATATATATATATAATATATATATATATTATATATATATATATATATTATATATATATATATATATATATATATATATATATATTATATATATGTATATTATATATAGTGATATAAGCTAGTCTCTCTTTAGCTTTCGGCTTTGCCTCGTCGTACATTTGTACTCAATTGTAATTAAATAAGGCTATGCCCGTGAGCGGCGGTGGTTATACCTTAATATATATATATAAATAAAATAAAGAAAAATATATATAAAATATTTTGATAAATAAATATGTATAATGGATACATATATAGTATATATATATATATATATATATATTATATATTACTATACGTATATATTAGTGGATGCAGCAGATGTCATCCGCGGATGCGGAAGTTGAATTTTAACATCGCGGATGCGAGATGGTTAGATATAACTACTACTTATATATATATATATATATATTATATATATATATATATATATATATATAAATATTATATATTATATATATATATATATATATTATATTTAGATATATAAACATACACAATCACATTATAATATATATATACATATAACCCTTAGGGGGCATGCTAGATGTTGAGAAGAATTGTGATTAAAATGGAGGAATGAATTATTAGAGAGTTGTGTCGGTGTGAAGAAAGGGGTAAATGAGAGAATTAATGAAAGTACATGTTGAGAATGTTTGGTCATGTGGAAAGGGCATGAATGATAGTCGGTTGGTTAAGCGATTGTATAGTGAGCGGTGTGTTGGAAAACCGACCGGCTGAAGGAGAGAAAATGTGAGTTTGGCAGAGGCGAGAAATAAGGGTCCATAATAGGAGTGAATGGCGGGGTTATTTGAGGGGGCATGGTGGTGGCCCACCTGGGCCAGGATGACCCTTACATGACGAGTTTACCATAGTGAGGGTCCGTC
>JABUQX010066619.1:0-10000 GCA_015478945.1 Trachelipus rathkii | reverse complement strand
TATATATATATATATATATTAAAGAAGATTGTATATAGGTTGTGTACATTTTAGCAAAGCTAAACTTAATATTTCTCAAAATAAGGAAAAAATTTTACAAAAAAATATTTTTGAAAGACATTTAATAATAATAATAATAATATTAATTGAAGAAAACATTATGAAAGGTATTAGAGGTGATCGCTCTGAATTTTAATTAACATTAGATATATTTAATAAGTTTTCATACAATTTAGAAAATAGAGAATATTGTAGGATCTAGTAATTGGAATTATTTATATTAATATATCAGTATATCGCGTGCATATTATATTATATATATTATATATATATATATATATATAATATATATATATATATTATATATAATATATATATATATATATTATATATATAATGATATACATTATATTGTGTATACATTATATAAATATATATATATATATATATATATATTCCAACTTTCTCTCTGTATGAAAGGCTGCCTTGTTTTAATGGCTTTAATTATATTATTATTGATATATCTGTATGTCAGGCTGAGGGCAACTAACCCTTTTTTTCTCATAATTACTTTCCTGGACTTCAAGAAGTTTTTATTGAGTATTAAGTATTATTGATTCCTATTCTCATTATGTGATATATATATATATATATATATATATATATATATATATATATATATATATATATATATATATATATATTTTTTTTTTTTTTTATTTTCTATTTTTTTTTATATTATTTATATACTATAAAGCAGTGTGGCCCTTCAATTGAGGTGGGCCAGGGGAAGAAATAATTATATATATAATATATATATATATCATATATATATATATATATATATTATATTTATATTATATATATATATTATATATATAAATATATATATATTGTTTTGCGTTTAATGTTTCCTATTTGACAAATTGAGTTTAACTCCTTTGTCGCTAATCTTTGCATATCATAATATTTTCTGCATGATTATAACCTCTTAATATTCACTCGTATCCTTTTGTTCTTTTTGATAGCTCTTCCCCTTACAACATTTCTATACTCCCACTTTTTCCCCCTCTTTCCTACTATCCTTCCTCCTTTTCTTCCCCTCTTTCCTCCTCATCTTCCCCCTCTATCGTCCTATTCCTCCCCACTTCCTCTCCTCTTCTTCCCCTTCTTTTCTAGTCTTATTCTTCCCCTCTTTCCTTCTCTTCTTCCTTTTCCCTCCTATTCTTACCCCTCCTCTTTATTCCTATTCTTCCCCTCTTTCCTCCTCTTCTTCTTTTCCATCCTATTCTTCCCCCGCCTCTTTACTCCTATTCTTCCCCTCTTTCCTCCTATTCTTCCACTCTATCCTCTTATTCATCCCCACTTCCTTTCCTCGTTCGAACTAAATAATAAATCTCCCCTCCGCGCTCTTCTTTCTCTTCCTCTTCTTCCCCCTCTATTCTTTTCCCCCCGCCCTCTTTTCCCTCCTATTCTTCCCCCTTCTCCTCCTTTTCCCCCACTTTCTCCTCTTCCTCCCTTCTTTTCTTCCTATTCTTCCCCTCTTACCTTCTCTTCTTCCTTTTCCCTCCTATTCTTCCCCATCTTCCTCCTCTTTTCTTCTTCTTCCCCATTTTCCTCCTAATCTTCCTCCTCCTCTTATTATTTCTCTTCCTCCTGAGACACTTATGATATTATGGTTGTGGTTTGTGAAAGATTTTTTTGTCTTAAATACGAAAATTTTCATGTGATGTTTTTTTGTTTTTATTATTATTATTATTATAACATTCTTCATTCTTATTTTTCATGATTTAATTACGTTATGACCCTTCTTAAGCACCTATTTAATATATATACTATATACTTATATTATATATATATATATATATAATATCTATATTATAATATATATATATATATATAATATATATTATATATTATATATATATCTTATATTATATAATTATGAAAAAAGTCTTATTTTCATAGTTGTTTGTATTAGAGATTTTTCTACTCAAGTTATATTTTGTTTGCTGCATTTGTGTGTATATATATATATATATAATTATTATGTTTACTATCTCATATATATATATATATATATATATATATATATATATATATATATATATATATATATATATATATATATATATATATAAATATATAATATAAATTAATACTTTGTCTATAGATTTATCTATTATTATTTTATAAGTTAAGAGAAACTTTTGATTGTAAATATGAATATATATATATTATATATTTATATATTATTATATATATATATATTATATATATATACTATATATTATATATACTTTATATATATATATATATTATATTATATATTATTATATTTATAATATATTAATATATATATATATATATATTATATATTTATAATTTATATTATATATATATATATTATAGTATATATATATCTATATATATAATTATATATATATATATATATATATTATATATATATATTATTATATATATATATAATATATATTATATATATTCTATTATTATATATATATAATATTATATATATATATATATATATATATATTATATGATATTATATAATTAACACGTTTGCATTTGAAGTATTTATTAAAATGGACATAATCATTAATGAAAATATATATATATATATTATATATATATATATATTATATATATATTATTATTATAGTAAGTATATATTATAATATATATATATATATATAATATATATATATATATATATATATATATATATATATATAATATTTTTTTTTTTGTTATTACAATACTTTAGCAATTTTTTTCTTAATTTTTTTCATTATTATTTTTATTATTATTATTATTATTATTATTATTATTATTATTATTATTTTTATTATTTTGTATGTTATGCTCAAAAAGTTATATTTTGTTACAAAAGACAAGTAGTTACGAATTTTAGTTTCCATTATTATTATTTTTATTATTATTATTATTATTATTATTATTATTATTATTATTATTATTATTATTATTATTATTATTATTATTTATTATTTTAGGTAGTTATTAATGAACCTTAAATATTATTATGTTAATTTATTGGCTTCGTGTCATGTGGATGCCTCTATTTTTTCCGTTTTAATTATTACTAATATTTTTATTATATGTATTATTCAGTGTTTAAAGTATTCTTTTTTGTGTTCTTAGGGAATAATTTTTCTTCATAAAGTTTATATAAATTAAAGTTTGTTTGTTTTTTTTACCCTTTTTAAGTTTGAAAAATGAATTTAGTCCTGAAATCTATTAACCATATAGTAGGTTTGATTGCTTGTTTTTTTTTGTTTTTGTTTTTTTTTGGGGGGGGGGAGGTTTGTTACAAACATATTTGAACTTACTATTGTGCATGTTAAACCTTTGCAGTTTAATTTAATATATGTTATTAGAGACGTGATGAAGAATACTGAATTGACTAAAAATCAAACGGCAACATAGAAAGTGAAAGGACCATTAATATTTCCATTTTCATGATTTCATCCCATGACGTGTTTGTTTTTTATATTCATATAAATTGTTTTCTTCATCTTTAAGCTACTTACAGAAGGTTAAGAACTAAATTGGAAAATATAAAATTGTAATTTAGGTTATTATATTCTAATGATAGCAAAGATTGCTTTTACCTTCATGATTTGAAAACCGAGCCACATCTCATTATTGTTATTGGTCGTTAACAATAAAATGTTCCTTTTAGTTTTCAAGTTGTGTTATATGGCTGAAATGATTTAGTTTCCACGTGATCTAATCGAGATCTATTATTTTGCAGTTTTTTCTCTATATCGATATTCGCATGCCAAGTTGATCACTAGTCAAACACTATTGATAAATTTTACATAAATGTTGAAATTGAATTTTGGCAAAACTTTGTTTATTTTATTCAGTGAATAATCATCTATATTGAAAGGGTTATTAATAAAATTTGTTGTAAACAAAGTAACATCACTTGGCGCAGAAGAGCCGAAGTCGAAATCATAGTTAGCACAATTTTTTCTTTTAGTACTTGCCTACTCAACAAGTAAAATTAAGATTATTCAACATATTACATTTAGCCTAGGAGGATAATAGGATTAGCAAAATCTTAACCAGAACTATTTCGGTTGTCATGGTTTACAGTATCTATCGTATATGTAAACGTATTATGCTGCTATGGTGAACTTTTAAGTCATAATTCTCAAAATTTGTTTGCGATGTTACACTTGTGTTGTATCAACTAAGAATGAATCTTATATATATATATATAATATTATATATAATATATATATATATATATATTATTATATATATATATATATTTATTATATTATATATATTATATATATATATATATTATGTCGGGATGCTTGTTTGATGTTTGTGAGAGAAAAGATTTGAACAAAGAACTTGATGCAGTTGAATTTTCTGTATTTAGACAAAATACGGACCCAGTAACTGCGAATCTCAACTAAAAAAAAGAATAGTAAATACTAAAAAAACAAAAAGAATATAACCAATTTAACATAAATTAATAAATAATTATATTAAATTTTATATAATAAAAAGGACATAAAAATTTTGAGCCTACTTGATGGCCTACATAAAATTTACAAGATATTAGTGGCCGAAAAAAAATCGGCCGTAGGATCCCCATAAAAGTGGCTAAAAAAAAAATAGGCCCTTATTATATGCTAATCTAAGGGTGCTACCATGAGGATAAGCTAGCTAAGCAATTATAAGTAAAATTTTAAAGAAATACTATATAATAAGCTGCCACTTCCCAGGTCACATCAATCACTATTATTACACTATTATACATTAATAAATATAATTGCACTGTCATCTTACTCACTATGGCAACAAGAGAAATATCACATGCTTTAATAAGCTTTAAGCCTTCATAATACAGTAAAAATCCATAATTCTTCTGAGTAATTAGAAAGCGTCGTTGTCGTGCGAAAATGGCGCTTGAATAAGATGAAGACGCGTTTTGAGAATATTGCCGGATTTGCCATAGTGAGAAAAAGAGTTCGTTTAAAAAACTACGCTTTTGCATTGGCATGCTATGTTGGTAAAATTGACCTGACCTCATTACCACAGATACTCCCCTGCAGTGCTGAAGGCACGAAACTATTCCAAATAGCGCGCGGCATCGAATGTGACTACCCCTGTCGATATTTCGTAACGGCTGTGATGAGTCTGGACAGGATTCCCGCAGATTGTGACTGGATGATCGGCGTGTCGGCAACGTATGCTTGTGTCGTAGGAGTAGGCCCGAGGTGGAGCTGGAGGAGAAGGAGTCTGAGCCGGAGTTGGAGTAATATTATCGGTAACATCATCGTGCGGGTGGAGTCTGAGCCGGACGTATTGGTGCTGTTGGCTGCGGAGAAGGGGGAGGAGGATAAGGAAGAGGATCAGGAAAAGGGAGAGGAGGAGGAGGAGAAATAGGAACGGTAAAAGAACGAGTTGAAGGGGGAGAAATGGAAACAAAAGGTAAAGCGTCAGGGTCGAGACAGGAGAGGATTCGCCTCGAAGAAAGGCAGGCTTAAGGCGGGTCGGTAGAAAGACTTCTGTAATGTGGGCACGCTGTATCGGTAAGATAATTTTCTCCTTCTAAGTTCAACAGGAAAAGGGTCCGTCGTACTTAGGTTGGAGAGCGGTGCGTGGTAGTCATGTCGAACGAAGACATTGAGTGCAGGAAGAAAGGTCCTTAGGGATATGGGAATGCACCTTGTGGGTGGACGAGAAGGAGTTTGTCTCCACGACAGAACACGGCCTTCAACGGGTAAGATAGCAGCGGGTCGGCTGTAGAAGGTGGAGAAGACTGTGAAAAGAAGTCACCGGGAAGACGAAGAAGAGAACCATACACTAATTCAGCGGCCGAACAGTGCAGATCCTCTTTAACAGTGGAGCGGATGCCAAGCCATTACAAAGGGAGAGCGTCGTCCACAATTTTCCGGATTGGGCTGAGCAGAAGAGAGCCTTTAGCTTGACGGTGGAACGTTCAACAATGCCCGTTCGCTTTTGGGTTTTAAAAGAAGTACGTGTGAATCTTCTCCGAACAGAAGATTCATCAATCTCTCCATAAGAAGGATTCAAAAGGTCTACCTCTGGTCCGTTGTGACAGAAAGCGCCACATCTACACCAAAGCGCGAATCCAATGAGCTAAGAAAGCTTTAGCTATGGATTCTGCGTTGGCGACAGAGAGAGGGATAGCCTCGATCCATCGTGTGAACCGATCTATACACGTAAGAATGTATTTTTTACCGCGGGAGGGAGGCAGAGGTCCAACGATGTCGATGTGGCTACGTTAAAAAACGAGCACGCAGGGGGTAAAGAAAGTGCCTAGCGGGGATTTGGTGTTGACGGTGGACTTAGAAAGGCTGGCAGGGGAGGCAATTGCGACAACCAAGTTGCTCGGTCGGCCATTCAAATCGGCCACAAATCGGGGCAGCAACCAGTTTGCGTGAGCCTCAATGCCTAGGAGTGGGAAAGCGAGATGAAGATTTGAGGAAACAGCTTACTGGAACGATGAGGTACGAAAGGACGAGGAGAACCCTGAGAGTCACACAGGAGTCTCTTCTCTATCCCAGGGAGTTGGTTAGCCACTCAGCTTGAGAGAAGACGTCTTTGTGGAAGTGCAGGATCTCAGTAGTCTGGCCGTTGCATAAGCGTCGTAGTCGATGTTTGGTTATGGCTGAAATCGCGTCGATTTCAATGCGGGAGAGAGCCGTCACGCAGTGAAGTTGTCGACAACCTGAATATTTCTGACATCAGTGGTGAACTGTGAGACATACTCAAGGGGACGAGCTTCTCGAGGAGAGTGACACGTTCGTTTTCTGGAGACATAGCGAGGTAGTGGGTTTTGTGATCAGCTGAGTTATGTGGAACTCACGACCCTCCAGAAGTAGCGGAAATGCGGACGGCGAGATACTAAAAAGAACTCCCTCCCGAAAGCACTGTAGCGTGCCTCAGGAGGTTGCAACTTGCGAGAGACAAGGCGAAGGAGACCACACCTTCCGTTCAGGTGCTGCTGAAGAACACCTCCGACAGCAAAATCGGAGGCTATCTCCTGAACTCTGGTCGGAGCTGAGTCTTGGGGGTGGACTAAGAGTGTGGCAGAGCCGAGTGCTTCTTTGGAAGCTCAAAAGGCAGCAGTAGCTTCGTAAGACCAGTCCACTTTTTTAGAACTGCCTCGGTCCTTAGGGCGGATGAGAGCGGTGAGGGGTCGAAGAATATCAGTGCCCGATTTGAGAAAGCGATGATAAGAATTAGCATGCCGAAGGTACTTGACGAAGCTGCTTCTTGAGAAGACACGGCTAGGGAGTGCGGAATAGCCTCCAGCGCTCTGCAGGACAATGCCAATCCGCTGAACAGTTGTTCCTAGAAAGTAAAGAAGAAGGGACACAAAAATCACACTTTGCCGGGTTGAGAACGTATGCCACATTCGTCCAACCTTGCGCAAAACGGCACGTAGATGTTGCTCATATACTCGGCAGGAGAAGAGGAAGCCTATGAGGAGGTCATCGAGATAAGCAAAAGCGAAAGGGAGACCTCTAAGAAAGTCATCGATGAACCTCTGGAACGTCTGAGCTGCACCCCTCAAACCGAAAGGGCATGCGTGTGTACTCAAAGAGGCCAAAAGGGGTGATGATGGCCGTCTTTGGTATGTCCTCTAGTGCGACTGGGATCTGGTGGTACGCCCTGACAAGATCCAATTTACTAAAAATGGATTTACCCGCCAGATTAGAGGTGAAAGACTGGATGTGCTTGGAGCGGGTAGTGGTTGGTATCGTAACACCGCGTTCAGAGCCCTAAAATCTCCCACAGGCCCTCCAATCAGAAGCACCTTAGGCAGCCATGTGGATGGGGAAGGACAGGAACTTTTGAAGGGCGGACGATAACCAAGTTCGAGCTGTGCTCGAACTCCGCTTTGCTGCTTGCAGCTTGTCAGGAGGCAGACGCCGAGCCGAGCGCAAAGTGGGAGAGTCCGTAGTCCTCTTATGTGGCTCACAGAATGTTTCAGGGAAGAAAGAAGAACAGGGGTTTCAAAGCAGGCCGGAGATCTTTCTGCCGAATGGTGATAGAAGGGGGAGTAACAGAAGAAGGAGAACCGCAGAGATGCCCTTTAAGAGCAGAAGAAACTACGGTACCTGCAGAAGACAGAAGAACCGTACAACCGTCAACCATCTCCCTATTTTCTAAATCGACCTATAGGTCGAAAATTGCAGGAACATCAGGCTCCAAATGGGTTGGGGGGTCACGTCAGCAACGCACGAATACCAGGTGGAATTGGAGCGGCAGAGAAGAGGTCTACGATGCACGCGCGCTCACCATAGGACGGGGATGGTACTACATTTGCTGCGTAAAGAGCCCGGTCAGGAAGAGGAAAAGCGGACTTCTTGGGTAGCATCTCGAGGAAGAAGCGAATACGAGCACCGGTGTCAAAGGAAGCAGGTTTCGTAGACCTGTTGAAAGGCCAGGAACATCCTGAGACGAAAGAAGGCGGAGAGGAGAACAAACGGGGGGTGGCCAGCTGGAATCACCGCCTTTATGGATTGCTTGGCGCAAGAGGTTTTCCCGACAAAGCTGTCAGGGTTCTGAGCACTTAGTCGCCTTCAAGGCCATAACCCGATGGTGGTAAAAACTAATATCGTTAGGATTTCGCGTCTGGGCCTGGGGTGGGAGACACGGTCAGAGGAGCTGGGTGCGGGACAGGTAATCCTTTGGGATTTGGAGATGTCTTCAGCACCGCCTTGACATCAGCCATGACTTGTTCCAGAGATGTAAGACGGGCTTCTCAACTCTAGAAAACGGAGAGGAACTTGGATCGTGAGAGGCGTTGTAAATAGAGCAGGGATACGAGGGATGGGACGGGTACACCGGATAAGAAGAAGAAGCAGCGGAAGAGGGAACCGAAGAAAACACAGGGGTGGGAGGAGAATCTGTCTCAACCATGACGAAAGCAGTAGAAGAAAGTAAGAGAAAAGAAATTGTGAAGAGAGAGAGAAGGTAAGAGTTAGGAGAGGGAAGAAGGAAGGTAAGACAAGCAAAACCATACAGCACCAATACAAGAAAAAGTAAATAAGTAAAAAATGCAAAAGATGACAGCGCGAAATAAAAACTAACTATTCTGTTCCGATGGTACTTTCTGTTTTTTTTCGACTCGAGAACTAATTCTGCTTTCCGGTGGTACTTTTTTTTTTTTTTTTTTTTTTTTTTTTTTTTTTTTTTTTTTTTTTTTTTTTTTTTTAACCAAAACTATTCTGCTTCGGTGGTACTTTTCTGTTTTTCGACTCGAACACTATTCTGCTTCGGTGGTAACTTTTCTGTTTTCGATCATTCTGACACGTATATATATATTAATTGAAATTTTTTTAAATAGTTATATATAAAAATGTTATCGCAAATAACAAAAAAAATAAAATGGTAAAAGTAATAATAATAAATGAATAACATAATAATAATACATTCATAATAATAATAATCAATAATAATAATAATAAATAATAATAATAATAATAATATAATAATAAATAATAATAATAATAATAATTAATAAAAATAGTAGGTCCTGTGCAGATTATAACTGTTGCACATGCAACAGGACGGTTTTCCTTTGTTTGGCCTATGGATGGGGTCCAACGCGTGCTTTGAAGCTGTGCACGACAAATATTGCGTAGTCCCGTGCTGGGGATAATTGCTGCTAGGCGTTGGGAAGCCTACTTCCACTGGTGGCTTCGATGTCATCCAATGGTTCACCGACTTTTTACAGGAATATGTTATAATAACGGCCACTTTCACAGGGTACCAACATTTATCACTATTGTTGCACTATTATACATTAATAAATATATTTGCACTGTCATCTTACTCACCATGGAAAAAAGAGAAATATCACATGCTTTAATAAGCTTTAAGCCTTCATAAAACAGTAAAAATCCATAATTCTTCTAAGTAATTAGAAAGCGTCGTTGTCGTGCGAAAATGGCGCTTG
>JABUQX010066618.1:10000-17787 GCA_015478945.1 Trachelipus rathkii | reverse complement strand
AGTGACCAAACCATCTCAACGTAATTTTATTTATTCTCTCATTTTCCCACCATCCAACTCTGTAATACGTTCATTTTCTCAGTTTTATCATTGCGTTCTCACACCTTAAACAACCCTATACCTTCTCTATTCCAGACCAGTAGTCTCACTTCCTATCATTAAAACACAAAGGTTAACAACATACCCTCACGTAAAGACCCTAGCGCACTCAAGACTTAGTCTCTTTACATCTACCAAGGATTATATTGCACCAGCTACCTTTCCTTGCAATTCACAACTTTTCTACTTACTACACTGCTTCATCCGCTCTCTCTCTCTCTCCAACATAAATATCTGAAACTATTTGAACTCAATAACTGTTCCAGCGCTCCCATGCGAGGCATTAACTTCCACAGCCGAAGGACTGTCCTCACTCACAACCGTAACCTTACTCTTATCTACGTTATACTTCAAACCCTTCCTTTTACACACATCTTCATCTCTCCTCTCTCTCTCTCTCTTCAATTCACCGCACAAAACCCATATTATTATATAATATTATATAATTATATATAATATATAAAATATAATATATATATATATGATGAATATATAGATAATATATATATATATATATATAATATATCATATAATATATATATACTTATAATAGTACTATATATGTAATATATATATAGGCGATGATGGTGATTGATGGGATTTGGAAGTTGTATAAACAAAGCGTTAATGGAGGGTATAGTCCGAAGGGATTTGGAGGAAGCAAATTGTACCTTTATATTAAGGGTAAGGGGGTTAAAGTACCGGTCATAAACCCCCTGACCAATCCTCTCAAACTCTCTTCAAGATTCACGCACAAAACCATATCTATATATATATATATATATATATATATATATATATATATACTATATAATATAATATATAATATATATATATAATATATATTATATATATATATAATATATATATATAATATATATATAATATATAGGCGAGAGGTGGTGATGGATTGGATTTGGAATTGTATAACAAAGCGTTCTATGGAGGCAGATAGGTTCCGAAGGGATTGGAGGAGAGCCAATATTAGTACCCTTATATAAGGTAAAGGGGCTTAATAATAACCTTGTAGAGTCAGTATAGGGTAAATTAGCTTGATCTGAGTGTTGGGGAAGATAATGGCTGGTTATTTGGTCGAAAGATGCTGGGTGGAGATCGACTGGAAGGACTGGATTTGAGGGAAGAACAAGGTTGCGTTGAACAGTGGTGAGGATGTGTGGATTCAAAATCTGTACATTGAAAACAAATGATTTGATATGATGAGCAGGAAGTATAGAATTGTATTTAGGGATTATGATTTTGCAAAACAGGCGTAAAATGATTTAAGAGCGGAAGCTCATGGCAGGTGTTATTGATATGGTTGTTGGTGGTAAGCTTCTGAATGAATCACAAAGTATGTATTGACAATAGTGGAAAGCGTGTGTAGAATAAACAGCAGTCGAAGTGATTGCTCTCAATATTAATAGCGAGGAGAGACAGGCGATGTGCTATGTCCTCTTTGGTGATCAACTCTTTATGGTGAGGTTAATGAAAGAAACTTACGAGTCAGGGGTGACAGAGGATAATGTTTAGAATGAGGGGGGGGGGGGGGCGGGGGGTATGGAGATATGAAAGAGAGGTGGAGAGTCCCTACCTATATATTGAAGATGGATTTTGTTGCGTGGCGTAATCTGAAGAGAGTTTGAGAGGAATGTAGAGAGATTGGTAGGTCCTAGGGGTTAAAGGAGGGGTTGAAAGTAAACGTAGATCAGAGTAAGGTTATGGTTAGTGATTGAGGAGAGCTCGGGGTGTGGTTAGTAGATGTGTGAAACAGCTGGAAATCGGTGTCTGATTTAAAATATTTAGGAATAGTAGTCTTTGAATTGAAAAGGACCGGATGATGCAGAGATTGTACTTAGGAAAGTTCGTGAATGCACGAAAGTGAGCTGTTGCAATTTTAAATCGTGGTGGATGTAAAAGGGGACTAAGTCTTGAGTGCGCCTAGTCTACATGAGGGTTGTCTGTTACCCGTGTTAATGTAGAGTAGTGAAATTGGTCTGGAATAAGAGGTATAGATCTAAAGATACAATGTGCACATAGACAATCTTAGTGGCGTGTTTAGGTGTGAAAAATGATAAAATGAGGAAATGAACGTATTAGAGATTGTTTGGTGTGGAGAATGGTCGTAAATGATGAGATAAATAAAGTATGTTTGCGATGGTTTGTTCGATGTGGAAAGGAATGGATGATACGGTCGGTCGGTCTTAAACAGGATGTATATTAGTGGTGAAGTGTGTTGGCAATATCACCGAATGGGAGACCGAGAAAAAGGAGTTGAGTCAGAAATGAATGCCTGGCAGCGAGAGAAAATGTTGAGATTGGCAGAAAGCCGAGAAGGAAAGGTAGCATAAAAGGAGTGAATGGCTGGGGGTTTTGTGAGGAGGATGGTTGTGGCCCACCTGAGGCCAAGGGAGGAACCCCACATTGACGAGATGTCAATAGTGAGGGTCCACTCGCTGTCCCCGTGAAAGCTCTAGGTGATTATTTTATAGACTGCGACGAGTTTCTCATAATTGATAATAACGTTGGCGGTAGGGCTGGAGCTTTCTTATTTCTCAACCGATACTTATATTGCTTCTACAATTTTTTCTGTTTCCAGATGGCATGTATAACCGCAACTACCTCCAGCTCTGGGAGAGAAGAATGGGTGATGGTGATTGATGATGATGAGTCTTATTAATATATATATATATATAATATATATTTTATATATCATATATATATATAATATATATATATATTATATATATATATATATATATATATATATATATGCAAGTTTTCATAAAGTACTTGTTCTTGTACTTGTACTGTGATACGATGCATACTTGTACTCGTACTTGTACTTGAACAATTCTTAGAGTATTTGTCACTTGCTGTACTTGTACCTTGATATATTTAAAGTGCTTAACTTGTACTTGTACTTGAAAAAATTTACTTGAACCAACCTGGATATATATATAATATGATCATAGTAATATATTATATATTATATAGTCATATATTAATATATATATCATAATATTATATATATATTCATATAACTACTATATATATTATATTATATATATATATATATATATATATATAAGAAAATTAAGAAAATTCCATCCGTTTGCTAAGCATTTCTTACGAATTTGAGCTAAATTTGACAAAAACGAACGCAAACTCGAGCATTTCTTACTGTTCGTAAGCACAAATACAAAAACGAAAACGCCTCTACTTGAATCGATAAATAGCGTTTGAAAGTGTTTAAGTTATGAGGAATGGAAGAAATATAAAGACGAGTGTTCAGGACTTTACCATTAACGTTCAAGTAAGAAAAAGAATAGAGATTGAATAGAGACATTGGAAGTAGAGAAGAAGTAGAAAAATGCAACAAATTGAAGATCAGAAAGAGGTTGGAAAGAATCAGAGAAAACTGCAGAACCGACAAGACGAAAATCTCAAGCCTCTACCTTTTCAAGATAGTCTGTATGAGTGGAATCACTCCAAGATATGGGAATCCACTTCTCTATACACAAGACGATGAACGTCACATATAAGAAGCAACCTGGTGAGTGATCAAGAGAAATTATTTTAAGACGCCTAGAAACACCTTACCTGCCGAGAAGTTGGTTTAGTGAAAGCAATATTAATGTGTCCTATGCTCAGGAAAGACAACAAGGAAAAGGATGGCTAGGTGTTGGCCGATACTCACTGAGGTGCTTACGGTGCAGATTTACACAATTCCTGTGTCTCTTTTAACCGTGCGACAAAAACATGGATCTTCTTGGATCCGCGGGGTTCGCCTTACTCAGGGTGCGATGCGGTGCGGTGCGGTGCGGTGCGGTGAGGTGAGGTGTGGTACGGTGCGGTGAGGTGCGGTGCGGTGAGGTGCGCCAAAATACCAAGAATATTGAAGAAAGAGGGAAGTGTTTGAGCTGTGTTTTCTCAAAGATGTTATAATCTTGAGTCGATTTATGCTCGAGTGAATGATGAGGTAACTAGTTTTTGAGGCATTGAAAACAACCTGTTTTTCTCTGCGATTTGAAAGAAATACGACTTCAGGATTAGATTAAGGCCCGCGATTCACACTATTGCCGCATTTCTAACTTTTGGCAAGGGCCGTATTCCGTAAGACAATAGTAGTGTGGGAACGGATATGAGTTGGCCTAAAATTCGGGCAAAGCATTTAAAAACGTCCAAAATATTTAAAATAATTTTTACTGACCACTTTTTTGCAAGTTGATTTATTATTATTATTATTATTATTATTATTATTATTATAATTATTATTATTATTATTATTATTATTATTATTATTATTATTATTATTATTATTATTATATAAAATTATCCACATCAACCACACTCTAAAACCACTCTAATCTATTTATTTACTCCTTTTTAAGTGAATAAACTGTATTCTCTGATTAAAATCTGACAAAAAAAAATCGTATTTGCTATTGTATGGAAAAGGGAAAATAATAAATAACATGTTATAATAAATAAAAATGTCATATGCGAAATAATCCAAACTATACAATTTCATATCACGAATGAATATAAGCCTAAGGCTGTATAGGCTTTAAAATAAATAATAATTATTTATCATTCATGTACATTACCCTTCGATGATTGTAAAGCATCGCCGAGTCCTTTAAGCATTCCCTGTAGAAGAGACATAAATGGTTACACAGCCTGCAACTGTAATTGCAGAAGATCACTTTTTGAATTGCCGGATTTTCTTGTTTTAAGTTATAACGCACAGTCGCACACACGATAATAAAATTAGTCACTTCTAAAGTTCAACCCAGAAAGACTGTTCCCAATGTACCGTATAGTAGATGAGTGCAGACTTCTGTCTCTGTCTCTGGTTTTGCAGATAACAGGTTTCAATTTTTTTTTTTTTTTTTTTTTTTTTTTTTTTGCTTTTGCAATTTGAATATTCGAGTATTTAAATGTTGTGCTAAATTAAATACACTAAGAAATATCTTAATATTGTCTAGAGCACTGTAGTTTACAAGCCATTTTCTCCTAAATAACTCATGGAAAAGGACACGGAAAAATTTTATTTTACCTATATGAAAGTAGGACAGACGTGGAGAGCATTCCCAGAGGGTTGAGGGGGGAGGAAAAAGAACGGAAACCCTCCAGCCCACCCGCAAGTTCTAAACCCCCACCAGCTCTAAATCTCTGCCAATTACCCTTGGGGTATTCTTTAATATTTTAGACTTTAACTACTTTTTGCGAAATTATAAATTTAAGCATATCGCATAGTAGCATTGAATTATTACGCTTGGCAAACATTTTGAGAAAACGCATCTGAAAGATGAAGATGCGACTTACTACGAAGCAATTACATTGAGCCACACAAAAGTTATATTTACAAGTATTTTATATCATTTATTTACCTTTTTACCTAAAAAAAAAAAATTCGTGAAATTAAATATCAATTTCGTATTCTAATTAGAAAATATTGCAAGAATTACATAGCTAATTAACATTTAAAAACTGTCCTGAACAATAACAGTAATTACTGCCAGCAAGTCATGACCATTACCCAGCTCTGTATAGTTTATAGGGGCCTTTCGTTCTATCACGCTTTTTAATTTTTTTTTTAAAGAAAACAAAACAAGTTACAACCTAATTATATATTTATATATATATATAATATATCACATTATATATAATATATATACTATATTATATACTATATATATATAATATCCTACTATATATATATATATATTATATAATTAATTTACTATATAATTAAGATATTATATATAAAATTCCTTCCGAGTTGGTAAGCTTTCTTACGAATTTCTTGACTTATATTTCAGAAAGACAATCGAAAACTCTAGCATTTCCTACGTTCGTAAGCACAAATACAAAAACGAAAGCGGTCTAACTGATGATGAAAAGCTTTTGAAAGTGTTTGTTTATTGAGGAATGGAGAAATATAAATACGAGTGTTCGGGACTTTACCATTAACGTACAAGTAAGAAAAGGAATAGAGATTGATTAGAGACATTGGAAGTAGAGAAGAAGTAGAAAAATGCAACAAATTGAAGATCAGAAAGAGGTTGGAAAGAATCAGTGAGAACTGCAGAACCGACAAGACGAAAATCTCAAGCCTCTACCTTTTCAAGATAGTCTGTATGAGTGGAATCATCCAAGATATGTGATCCATTCTCTATACAAGAATGAACGTCTACATATAAGCAAGCAAATGGGGTGGTGTCAAGAAATTATGAAGACGTCTGAGAACACCTAACCTCCTAGAAGCTTGTTTAGTGAAAGAAATAATGTGGTCCTATGTCAGGAAAGACAACAAGAAAAGGAATGCTAGTGTTGGCCGACGCATTTGGTGCTGTACGGTGTCAATACACAATTCCAGTGTCCCTTTACGGTGCGACAAAAATGACTTTTGGATGCGGGGTGCGCTTACTCAGGTGCGGTGCGGTGCGGTGCGGTGAGGTGCGGTGCACTGCGAAATACCAAGAATATTGAGAAAGAGGGAAGGTTGAAGCTGCGTTTCTAAAGATGTTATAGTTGGGTAGAAGATTTTGTAGAGTAGAATGATTGAGGAAGTGAGTTTTTGAGGCATTGAAAACAACCATGTTTTCTCTGCGAAATTAAAAATACGATTCAGATTTAAGGCGTTTTCGATTTGGCACTTTGGCTAACGAAATTTTGGAAAATGCTAAAGTTGTGTTCCATTTTGTAAAATTTACCATGAACGAAGCATGCCAAATGACCCATACACATTGCAGTTTGGCTTAGGGTTCAAAACTCCAGATGTGTGGAGCGCTTGAAGCAGATCATGCTGCATTTCTAACTTTGGCACAACCTGTATCTGAAGATCAGTAATGTGGACGTTAGCTAATGTACCTCGGTGGCATTAAAACGTCAAAAATTTATATGAATTTTTACTGACCACTTTTTGCAAGCTGATTTATTATTATTATTATTATTATTATTATTATTATTATTATTATTATTATTATTATTATTATTATTATTATTATTATTATTATTATTATTTACTCCTCTTTAAGTGAATAAACTGTATGCTCTGATGAAAATCTGACAAAAAAAATCGTATTTGCTATTGTATGGAAAAGGCAAACTAATAAATATAACATGTTATAATAAATAAAAATGTCATATGCGAAATAATCCAAACTATACAATTTCATATCACGAATGAATATAAGCCTAAGGCTGTAAAGGCTTTAAAATAAATAATAATTATTTATCATTTATCATTCATGTACATACCTTTCGATGATTGTAAAGCATCGCCGAGTCCTTTAAGCATTCCCTGTAGAAGAGACATAAATGGTTACACAGCCTGCAACTGTAATTGCAGAAGATCACTTTTTGAATTGCCGGATTTTCTTGTTTTAAGTTATAACGCACACACGATAATAAAATTAGTCACTTCTAAAGTTCCGCACAGAAAGACTGTTCCCAATGTACTGTATAGTAGAGGAGTGCTGACTTCTGTCTCTGTCTCTGGTTTTGCAGATAACAGGTTTCAAACACGTGTTTTTTTTTGTTTTTTTTTTGCTTTTGCAATTTGAATATTCGAGTATTTAAATGCTGTGATAAATTAAATGCACTAAAATATTTTAATACTGTCCGGCGTACTGTAGTTTACAAGCTATTTTTTCCTAAATAGCTCATGGAAAAGGACACGG
>JABUQX010066618.1:0-5000 GCA_015478945.1 Trachelipus rathkii | reverse complement strand
ATATAGTATATATATATACATGCAAACGAGTTGTTGGATAAAGTCTCACCATCTAACAAAAATTATCTAATATATTTAATGAATTATCTTGGTAGTTGTGGTAATGTCTATTTATAACATGAATATGTTTAAATAAAAATTTTTTATTCTATAATTATAATTAATTATTAATTATAATTAATTATACCACCATTAATTACTGGTAAATGTGATACCACAGATAATTAATTAATACACTAAGGGATACTCATAATCTTCATACTCCGGATGTTCTGGAAATTCACCAGCTGCTTCGCACATGAGTACGAATGCGGATGACAGGTGGTTACGCTGTGAATGTAGATGTTATAAAAATATCACTTGACAAGTGCCATAGCAAATTTGAACACATGTCTGTAGAACCTTTCCTTTATTTAAATGTCTTAAAACTAAATTTAATATGTTTTACAATTTAAAAATATAGAAATGTATAAAAAAATAAAATAAAAATAAGAAACATGCTAGCGATTTCTAGGAATATGACCGTTTTTGTCATTTCATTTGTGCCTGCGTACTGTAAGAAACAGCACACTGTTTAGCTAACGAATCGCGTACCCAATCAACACGACATCTTACGAGGTTTAGCTTTGCTTACAAACAATTAAATGTCTAATAAAAATAAATGACGATATTACAAATAATTGATCAACTATTGTAATGCGAGCTCATCAATTTCAAAGAAATTAGATTTAATGCCGATTTTATTGAATGAAACATTCATCATTTCAAATGGCCTACCACGTAGTGAAACATTATCATTTGATTTCTTACGAATATATCAAACAGGGAAAATATGCGAATGCCATAAAAATTCGTGACATCACCTTATTATATTAGCATTATGATATCCTTCCTTGTCCATTTGTAAAAAATTAATTAAAAATACCTAATTTCACTGCTCCCTGCCGCCATTTGTTTTGTTTACAATTTTTGTAAGCACATCCTAATTCAGTAAGCACTTGGAAATAGCAACCTTACAGAATTAAGGAAATTCTCTTAAGTTTTACATTTTTTTACGATTTTGCCTAAATTTGACAAAAACGAACGCAAATTTGAGCATTTCTTACGTTCTAAGGCAACAAATGCAAAACGAAAACGCCTTAACTTGGGGTCACTGGAGAACCGAAAAAGAGCTTGGATTAGAAAAATTTCGGAATATATGATTTGTTGTTGCTAATGAGAGAGAGAGAGAGAGAGAGAGAGAGAGAGAGAGAGAGAGAGAGAGAGAGAGAGAGAGAGAGAGAGAGAGAGAGAGAGAGAGAGAGAGAGAGAGAGAGAGAGAGAGAGAGAGAGAGAGAGAGAGAGAGCATTGATCAAGTTTGTTTTAGAAGAAATTAAAAAAAAATTATTCGTAAATGAACTTACGCTGGGGTAGATAATTATAAGCTGTAGCGTGAGAATCCTTTAAAGTGGAGCTTGAGGATATGTTTGAGTGATTGTTCGGCTTTAATAGAAGGCTAGACGGCTGTGTGGCTGTCAAAAGAAACAGGAAGGAGAGAGAAAGAAGTATATTCAGACGAGACCTATTTAGTAAAGAAAAGAAAGAGAGAGAGAGAGAGAGAGAGAGAGAGAGAGAGAGAGAGAGAGGAATAAATTTTCGGTTCATTGGAGAATAGATTTTTCATATTCCAAGATATGAATATTAGTAATGGGAGTTTCAAGAAGAGGGTATTTTTTTGAATCAACTTTTCAGTGGCTGATAGGAGGTGATCAATATATATAAAAATAGTACAGTTCCGTACTCAATAATATAATCGATATTTGTAACATATATATATATATATATATATATATATATATATATATATATATATATATATATATATATATATATATATATATATATATATATATATATATATATATATATATTATATATATATATATATATATATATATATATATATATATTAAACTAACCTTTATTATATATATTTATATATATATATATATATATATATATAGTATATATATATATATATATATATATATATATATATATATATATATATATATATATATATATATATATATATATATATGTTATATATATATATATATATATATATATATATATATATCTCTCGGCAGGTGATAAATTTAGGTTTTTAGAAATTAGGCATTAATAGTGTTAGATTGTAAGAGACCCAAAACATGTAGCAAAATAAAAATAGGAAGACTTCAAGTCATAAACACATATCAAACATGGTTAGTTCATAAACCACATGAATTTTTTTTAGATAAGGATAAAGATTGAAGGGAGATGAGTTTGAAAGATATGTTGAGGGTCCATACCTTGGCCTTATTTGAAGAAGGAGGAGGTGTAGAGTTTGTAAATAGAGGGTACTGGTGGTCAATATGTTCCGAAAATAGAAAGAGTATTCGGTGGATACATGTACATGGAACGGCAACAACAAATCTATACTCTGATTTTCGACCTGCTTAAAAAAATAAATAAATTATTATGGATCGTACTGGGAATTTCTTAAACCCACATAATGCTAGTTTTGAGCACAAGCAGTAACGCTATCTGTTTCCAAGTCTGATTATTTAGTTTATATTTAATTGGTATTTGTATAATTTAGTAGTTAAAATTTTATTACTAATTTGTGATACTAATGTGAAGACAATGTTCTGAAGATGCACCCAAATACTTGCCTATCGTACGTACAATTATTTTATACAGCCCTTCTATTTTAAAGTTGCTTGCTTATTCACTTGCTTATTTGCTGTTACTTCTGCTAAGGATCATATAGTTTCCGTTTGACTGCCATTGTACTATTATTCGCGATCGCTTTTAATCTGCATTCCTTCCCAATTTACCCATATCCTTCAATACTCCTATGTCACGGTACCTTCCTTCTCACCTCAGATTCGACCCAGTGCAGTTCTTTCCAATGTTCCTGTGGCTTGACACGTCCCACCCATCTCCACCTCCTCCTGGTAACCTGCTTCAACTCTGTTGTCCGGTCCTATTCATATCAATCATTCGGAATAACCTTTGACCATCTTAATACTCCGGTTCTCAAGAATTTTTATTTTTATAGTTATCATAAATCTTATTCTTATTTCACTTATTACTTCTAGCTGATAATTCTCCATATAACAATATGATTTCTTAACATTGCTCTTTGATACCTGTGTTTGTTATTTCTAATTAAGCAATACCTCCAGATCTTATCCAACTGTAGAATGATATTCCTGTTTTTACTATCATCTTTTCCACGTACCTTCTGTCATTTATTAGTTATTACACTAAATAAGGGAAATCTTATACCTCCTTCAACTGTTCTTCACCCAACTCAAAGATATCTTCATTTTCGCTGTTTCGTTTGCTTTATCCTGAGAGCTGAGACCCGCCTTCTTTTAAGCCTCCTCTAGGTGTTCAGTTTCTCCTCATGTACTTCATTTGTGACAAACAGACATTATCGACATAGACCAAATATCCATAATATCCACCCAGTTTCTGATTCTTTTCCTCCTTTACCGTTGGGCCTTATCAATCCTCATCTATTAATACTAAGAAAACTAATAGCGACAAGAGACAACCCTGTCGCAATGAAGGTCACTGTAAATGTCTCGGTCAAATCAACCATACCAACTCTTACATTTGTATTCCTGTATGACCTATGATTCTGAAAAATCTTTCTTGACAATCCATACCTTTCATCACTTCTACATCGCTTCTTTAACGATAGAAAGCCTTAAAATCCATAAGAGCTTATATGAACATTTGAGTTTATTCAATACTTGCTCTTGCTATTCTTAACATTTCTTTTGAACTGTTTGTTCCTCCGCATTACACCAATATATGCCTACTTCCAAAATAACCCTCATTAGAATTTTTACTCGCACAAATAGTAATATTATTACCGTCCAGTTGTCATAGCATACTAAGCCTCCTTTCTAGTAATAATTTTATTAGTATGCCTCTCCCACACGCACCATCATTTTCAATTTTCAGAATCTCACTCAGATCAATTCCTGGTCTCAACCATCTTAACTTTTTTCACTTTCTTAATCTTCTGGTTGGAGGTCTAGTTCCACATTCAACCTACTAGTGTGTTGTCCCTTCTTTATTTCGTTCTCTCTCCCTCTCAGAGCCATTTTTCTAATGGTTTAGGACCTCCCAGTGCTCCTTTCACCACCACTATCCCTCAGAGCAATATCTTCCACCCTCTCCTTCATCTGATGCTCTTTTTCAGATCCTTTTCAGCCAAGATTTTTGTATCACCCAGACACCTTCCCAGCCTCCCTTCTAGTAGCATTTTCGCTTCTCCGGACCAAGTTCACTGCCCATTCGCTTATTCTCCTCGCCTCATACTTCTGTTTTTCTTTTGCCAGAACCACATACTTCAGTTTTTCTGTCACAATTTATACACATTCATCAACAATGCTTTTCCTTTCCTTCTTTTGTCTCGTCTTCACCATCGGAGGCATCCATGTGACCTAGACATTCTTATGGGAACAATGTTTCCTGACCACTAGGTCAGCACCCTTGGACATACTGTAAGTCCACAAACCTGCCTCATTTGCTTACCCTACAACTTCTCCCATAATTCTGAATGGCTGCTATTATCTGCACCGGACCTTAAGGCACCATAACAATAAGGATATCTTCTTCAGTCCACTCACTCCACTTCATAAAAATCCCTTACTTTCTGCCTGTGGTGCTAATTGTATAACCATCACCAGTTTTGCTTTAGTCTTTAAACCTTTCTTCAATTATTTTCGAGACCGACCTCATCTCCATCATATTCACCACTCTGATAAATCACCAAACTCACCCTTGTTCTCCTTCCTGAGTTAAAGAAAGCTTTGTCTTTGGTCCCACCATTATCTCCCCACCCTTCCATACCATCTCTTCATCTCTATTCAACCCCATCAACCCCACTGAAGTGGTGCAACGCAGCACACGATAAATGCGAAAACGGCAACACCCAAACCCATAACGTAATGAT
>JABUQX010066617.1:12500-16568 GCA_015478945.1 Trachelipus rathkii | reverse complement strand
TATATATATATAATATATATATATATATATATATATCATATATAATAAAATCGTACCTCCTATCCCCAGACTTGGGGGAGCAGTGAGAGGTGCGTAACATGACCGGAACCTGAAATGTGAGTAGAGAACATGACGCAAGTCGAAGAAAACTCCCATTACCGTCCCCTTTTTCTTTTAGGTCTGAGGAAACTAGTCGCGTCAGAAAAATTCACTCCAAGGTTTCACGAGATTGCGACAGACCCTCACTGTGGATACTCTCGTCAATGTGGGGTTCATTCCCTGGAAGGAAATCCAAAATTATAACACCTACAAAAAACCCGACCATTCATCCTGTCATGCACCTTTCTTCTCGTTTCTGCCAAACTCACATTCCTCTCCTTCAGGCATTCCTATACCAAAGAGACATAACACATCCCTGCCTAACTTTGTTATTAATATTAAGCCACTTTCAGCCCCATTTATACTTACACACGCTTCACTATCGTCACACATACTTTTGATTCCATTCAGAAGCCTACCACTAACACCTGTCACAGTGTTTCCCTATTAATACTGTCACACGGCTGTTGAAGGTCCATAAAACCTAAATACAATTAATTTTTCTCTCATTTTCTCAATCATTTATTTCGATGTAAAAGTTTGATCCACGCATCCTCTACCACCTCTAAATGCATCTTGTTCTTCACCAATCAGTCCCTCAGTCACCCGACGTACTCTTTTAACCAAAGCACCGGCATATATCTTCCCTACAACACTCAATAAATTAATTCTCCTATAGTTCCTACAGTTTCCCTTATCCCCCTTACCTTTATATATGGGTACTTTTACTGTTCTCTTACAATCCCTCGGAACTGTACCCTCCATAAACGCTTTGTTACACAGCTTCCAAATCCTCAATCACCATCTCGCCTCTCTCTCTCTCTCTCTCTCTCTCTACTCTCTCCTCTCTCTCTCTCTCTATATATATATATATATATATATATAATATATTATATATATATAATATATATATATATATATATATATATATATATATATATATATATATATATAATATATATAATATATATAATATATATATTTAAACAGTTGTCACCACCACTAACGGCGAAGCCCTATTCAAAGAGGGGGATGTTGCACGCCTCATAAGTCAACAGCTAACGTAAATTTCGCAGATAGAGCACAGCACGCAGGCCTTTGAAGTGAGGGAGATTAAATTCAGCAGGAAACACAGAAGATGAAGAGAATTTCCACAGAACAGATGGTGCAGAAAGGAAAGAAGCACCACGCAGACGAACTAAGCCTGGAAAGTTACCAATAATCCACACAAACTCAGGCGCAGACACAGCACCCCCTAGTGTTACGAGGGCGTCGTTAAGGTGGTGGTACGCGAGTGACGAGTTCCCTCGAGCACCTGCCACTGCGGCTAACTATAGAAAAAGAGATAAAGCACCAACATCGCGCCGCAAGATAGAGGTCAAGAAAAGTGGAAAGTACGGAACAGTTTTATAAGCTCTTTGGCTTTTGACTCGACCCTGTCCAAAAACCGGGTGAAACCAGAGCCCAGTTTTCCATACAAGGGCGGATGAGGCCTTGTATAGCTGGAGTAAAACCTGAGAGAGGAAAAAAGATCTCGCAGTCTAAAACAGAAACTGCCCAGATTTCTTTGAGGCGGCCCTAGCAACCGTTGTGATGTTGGGTTTCCAAGACTTTTTTGTTTATGTTAAGGGGCAAGGATGATTTATACTTGTCAACCAGGAGAGCAAGGAGAGAAAACGTCGAAAGAAGATAGCGAAAAAGTATGGAGGTGTTTTGAGAGAGGAGATTTGTAGAAGTTGAGTTTTTAAAGAATTAAATTTCAAACCGATTTTCGGTGTTCTGCCAGACGATACAAAAGATGAGGCCACGTGTAAAAAAATTTGTGGGACTATTAAATTTTGGCATAGCAACTTGAAATTCCACAATATATTGGTAAGTACTCTAAATTGCGGAATAGCGGAATTAAATGCGGAATGATATAGGCATTCCGTTAACTGCAATTCCACATTTTTCAAATTATCGCAATCCAATTCCGTAATTTATTTTGGTATTCGCAATTGCGGAATTGCGGACTTAAATTGCCGAACGCCCAACATAAAATTAATATATAATATATATAATATATATAATCATAATATATATAATATATAATGCAGAAAAATATCATAACCAGTAATGTAGATATATAAAAGATAAGAATAGAGCTTGTCATCAAAATGCACAATAGTACAAACTAGTAAAGTAACTAAGTGCTAATGATCTGAGCTATCGACTGACCTAATAGAGGTAGACGCCTCACTCCATCAGCTCTACCATATACTATACATATATATATATATATATAATATAGGAGGAATAAATGGCAATGCATATCGCTGCTCTCATAAGCGCAACCTTCCGTATGGAATTATCCATCCTCGCTATTTTAGCTTACTCTTTCTAGTTTACTTTCAGATCTTCCAATTTTTCGCTCTGTTGAGGATAGCAAAACCTCTTCCTAAATTTTTATTAATTGTGGGTAGCTTCCTCAGGGTTCATGTTTATAATTACCCGACTTTATTCATTACTTTTTCATCAACGATCTTTTAGCTGCACTCCTAACTCTGTTCACTCTTATACTGGCCGATGAATCAACTCTCCATTCTTCCACTAATTATACAATTGTACATACCCGCGTTTGTAATTGAGTCTGCCGCTCGTATACAGCCTTCTTGATTTCAATTCTTGCCAGATATTGCGTCGCGATTCGTTCAGTGGGGTAACCGTAATCGTGTGAAAGTATAAACCTCTTTTGAAAACTCAAACTTCTTTAATATCTCCCTCAATCTAAAAAACAACTCCCAAACTTAATCCAAATCACCTTTGCGGCTGTAAATGTCTTACCCTAAACAACAATGAACCCTCTTAGGACTAAAAATAATAGGTGAATCTGTCTTAGCGAAGACCCTCAAATCACAATCAGGTTGCTAAAATAGGCCTACAAAAAAGTCGGGAATTATAGTTCAAGATTGCCGTGCATTTTTTCTCCTTCTGCGCAGGATACTTCCCATGTTAAATAAAGGTCTTATTCGCCCTGATATGGGAATACTGTATCCCACAAATATATTTTTTTTAGGGGTGGAGATCCGGATCCCACCCCTCCTTTATGAGAAATAGAGTTGAAGCTAAGGCATAAAGCAAGGCTTATAAACGTCACATACTTTTCTGAGACTATCCTTGACCACTTCTTTCTCTTTCAGTTCGTGACAGTTAGGTAAGCATAGACCCCTATCTCTTTATCTATAGGTAATACTTACAACGGCAGGAATTGGTCGAGAGAATTGACCTCTCGCATAATCCTCCACCACTGCAGTCACCCTGCGTAACCACAAGAGGCCTTCTTCTCTCCATAGAAAAAATTGTGTGGGAATATAATGGAGAACAATTAAAGGATCACTACGCTGTAGGTAACCTCCATTCCAGAAACATCTGTTTTGTGGAACTCCTTGCCTTCTTCTATTTCCCCTGCAATATATAATCCTTCCTCTAATTAAATCCCAACGTCATGCCCCCACCTCGAGGAATTGCGTTAGGAAGAGGACAGGGTGGTTTACTTTCCAATTATATCTTTAAATATTATCTGTTATTCTCTTATTTGTAATTTTTTCTTTAATTTATTTTTTGCCCCCTACCTTTTTGAACAAGGCCCTGCCCTCCCTTGAGTGGTGTATCATGTAAATTACTAATAATAACTAAATATATAATATTCATATATATATAATATACTATAATATATATATATATTATATATAATATATATATATAATATATATAATATATATCAATAAATATATATATATAAAAGTAAAATAATAATATATAGGTCAATGCTGAAACCTTTGCTGACATAAAACTATACAGGTACACGAAAAATAAATCATTTATTAATCAGGAGACATTTTATACCCGAAATTATAAAAAAAACAACACATAACGCTTTTTAAAAACTATAAATATGTTAAAACAAATGTTGAAAAATATACAGATATT
>JABUQX010066617.1:0-5000 GCA_015478945.1 Trachelipus rathkii | reverse complement strand
GGTCTTTATTCTAATATATCGCTTTCTCTAGACATCACTCCCCGTTCTTAGATAAAAATGAGAAGTTTAAAGGATTCGAAAAAAAACCTACTCTGTACTCTGTCATTTTCTTCTCATCCTGTTTTCTTTAAAGCGGATGATATTGTGAGCATTTGAACAACAAAATTGTCAATTCTTGTTACTGATTTTGGAGTGTCTGAATCTTCTATAATATGGGTTTAACTCTCTTGTTTATTTATTCCAACAAATTCTTCGACCAAATAAATTTGACAAAAATTCTTCTCCTATATTTAAAATTAATATTTATGACTGCAATGTTCAAACTTTGAATGTCTTTCTTTTAACTCTTAAGATACACTTGTTGAATTTGCTTACCAATTTTTAATCCAAAACAAAATTGAACAGTTGTTATTGCTGATCTATACTTGTATCCCTTATTATATTGCCGATAAACCCAACATACTTGAACCTTACTTAGTTCCTAAACATTCTCTTTATACTGTGTTATACGTTTCCTCGTCTAAGTTCTGACCATCTTATTGTTATTTTAGTATTTTCTTCAATTTCCTTAAGTCTTCCCCAGAAACTAATCCAGCATTCAACTTTTTTAATATTTTGATGATACAAATTTTTATGATTTGAGGTTGAACTTCTTTGACTTCCCTTTCAACGACTACTTCTTGGGCAAGTGCGCAGATATATGTATAGAGGATGTAGGAATACATCCCATTTTCTATCCCTTCGACCAAAACCCATTTTAAAACTTGGTTTATTTTTAACTTTTGATGGGATGTCCGTACCAAAACTTTTAGTTTTCTCTTCTTCCCGATGTATCAGCGATTTGCACAAAATATTAACTAACTTTGATGCTTCTTATTTCCTTCTCTCGGTCCTTCCTACATCTCCACAACAGTCTTACTGCTAAAGGTCAATCATTTGCTGAAACCTTTGCATCTAATTCCGTTTTAGACTATTTCGGCGATACTCCTCTTTCTACATCTCATTACAACCTATTTATGTCTCTAACATTGCAATTTCTTCCAAAGAAATGATTTCTGTTTTTTCTGAACTCAAATTAATAAGGTGTACAGTACTCGATTCAGATGATATTACTGTGTTCTCAAATCTATCAACATTGATGTTATTCAGGATTATGTACTATCCCTAACCCTCTTTCAACTTATTACTTCCCACCTCACACTCTTTTCTTTTATACCCAGAGACTCTATCTTTCCACTTATACACTTCCATTACCTCTCTCACTCACATACCATTTCTTTGCTATACCTTCCTTCTATTTCTTCCTTTTTTCTTGTATTAAGCTGATTTCGCCCCCTTATTCATCGAAGCATCTTGGGACTCTACATCATTGCTCTCTTCCCACTTCCTCATTCTCTTTGAATCACTATCGACATGTCCATTACGCTTATACATCTAACCGACTCGCACACAGGTAAGACCTAACAAACAGTAAATATTGATCAGGAGTGTAGCCTTGGAGCTCCTTGGAGTTTATTCGTATTCTCATAATACGTAATGCTCTAATAATTTGAAAATAAATACATTAAATCTTTGTATAAATAATTTGAAATTAAATATATATGAAAATTGACTCACTTATGAATCCGTATATTATACATCCAGGTATACTATAGCGCATAATTTATTCGTATTCACATAAAACGTAATGTTCTAATGATTCGAAAATAAATACCTTAACCTCTATACTCAACATTTATAATTAACTGACAACTATATCAATTATGGGAGTTAAAATTTGTGTGAAAATATACTCGGTTATTTATGTATTACATGAAATAAGGACATAATAATTATAACATTTTACTTATTCATTCTACTCTTTTAAGCAAGCTTGATTAATAAAAACGCTAGTAAAATCGAATAATCATTACATAAGAATCATTCTGAACTAGATAGTGTCAGTAACTTACTAGAGCTTCTCGTATCGCTGTATCATGATACTGATACATTCATATCTCCCTCGTTTGAGTTTGCCTTTTGATTTAAAAGGTCTTGAAAAACAATATTTTTAATTAACTACATTTGAGGTCTGCCCTACTTTTTCTTGTTCTCAAACCTTACTTGCTTATAAGTATATTGGGACACGACTCGTCTCGCGCAAAGCTCCTCAGTAATCATAATTGCTGCACTCGTCTACGAGAGAAACTCTACACAGAACTCTACTTCGTGATTTAGAAAGAGTATCTCTATGTTGGGCATTTTTCAGAATTTCGTCGAATATGACTCTCTCAACATACTCTCTCACTGTCTTCCCTTCAGTCACATCTTGTGTTTTGGTTGTAAAACTGCTCGTATCATTCGACTCTTTTACTCCTTTCCCTTACTTTGCTCTAACTTTCGAGGCGTTATTTAAGATTGTCGTCAATCAATTCGCCTCGAACTCGGCAGTTTACTATTTCTGTTGTTCCTTTCCTTCAATATGTTTTCATCCTTATCTACTGGTGCGAAAGTCTCTACGTCCCCAAAGACAGTGTGAAACGACATACTAAAATTTCTTTCCAGGTATTTTGTCAAAAATTTGAAAACACGTCTCGGTGAATAGTCCACCTAGATTCTTAGGTTCACTTTCTCTTTTTAACTTGAATGCCTCATTTTGAGGTAGCTACCGATAGTACACACGTTTTAGCGTACTTTTTCATAGTGATAGAGCATTACACATATTTCTTTAGAACAGTCATCATACTAAATTTCAGATTGATTTCTTTCCTAAATATCAGATCGGAAGACGATATCTAATTACTTTTGTTTTTTGTAGAGTCTTTACTTATTATAGGTAATGTGATAGAAACGATGGTTGAAGTTAGCTTTTTTAACACTAATCCAGGAGTGGTGATCTCATACAAAGTTGTCAATAGTGATTTGCATTCCACCCTTTGAGCGAAGTTAGAGAGTTTTGAATTATTATCAGGAAGGTGATGAGAGATAGATCTATTAACGTGTCCATGTTACTAATTTTTTACTTGAGACCAGAAATGATTTCGAAAAATATTTTCCTCGTGTTTCTAAAAGGGTTTGAATTGGGTATTTTAATTGATAGTAGAGTGCATTCAATATTCAATTTAATGATTTCGAGATTTGTGGGAAAGGAAGCGAATATTGTCGATAAATGTGTATATATACTTAAGCGATGAAAGATTGTTATATCGGAAGCTTTTTTAAATCATTCTTGTGTCTGGGTAGGTGGAGTCCGTTGATAATTAAATAAAGTAGTAATATATCGCTATCTCTTCCAATCATACAAACTTGGACGCTTCCCAACATTATGCTCATCTGCTAGAAATCGATATGTGCAAAGATTCAGGGGCAAACGATGAAATAGCGAAACTTCAGAAAGGTTATTAAGTTAATGACTATTTTTGTGCGTTTTATGCCAATTAAAGGCTCAGCAGTGCAGATATTATGAGAAATGGCGTTTTTATATTGCTAGCCTTTAAAGGACAGTATTTGTGGAAGAAGAAGTAAACTAGGATTTTATACTAGTTAAAGGACGATTCCAGTATACTCCAAGATTGTATTCGAAATATAGAAATACATATATATATGAGTTATATAGAGGTAATCTGGGCATCATGATGAGTTATTTCGTTAGAAAAAGCGACTATTTTTGTAATTTAGTATTTATATATATAGTGCCAGATGCGTATTTTTTTGTTTTGCTTTGTATAAGCGATTTTCCACTTCGTGTGATGGTGACTTGAGGATAATGTAATTGGCAAAATATTTTTTTTTTTATGAGAAATGTTTTAATAAATTTGCATGACATGGCCAACAGAGATACTTTTTAGTTAATTAAGAGTTTCAGTTTTGAGGAGGTAAGCTTAGTGAAAACGAGCTAGAAGTCTGGGGCCACTTTAAAACTTAGATTCTATATAGGGTATCATGAATAAGCATCAATAACAATGTGAAGCTGTCCAAAGTTGTAATGTTGGAGAAACAAAATAAATTTTATTAATCAGACCAAGAGAGCTACGCAGCCCAACGTAAGAGATTAACAAATTGATTATGTTTTTAGTGAAATCAGGGCCCAGAGTAAACAGATCTTTTCAAATCTCTTCTCGTTAGAAATAATAAGATCACTATGCATCGAGGACCGCAATAACATTAAGAATAATATTAAATAGCTACTGATTTTTATTCTGCCTAAAGTCTCAATAGTCCTAATCCGTCCAGATTACAGATATAAGTACGTACCAGTAACGCATATCAATAAAAATTTCCTGGACAGAATATCCCTCGAACGACGTCATTCTCTCGTCTCATTGTTTAAAAAAGAATGAGTAACAACTTTAATCATCCAAAAATGTGGTGAAGTTGCCGAAACTATGTCACAGAAGCATCACCAATCTTTATTGTTGAAAACGAATACCGCTCTTATACACTCAAATCTTACACAAAGAAAACTATTGGTAAGAGATGGGTAGGAGGAATAAGAATGCCGTGTGAAAAAAATTAAAATCAGTGACTAATTGTTCCCTAATACCAATAGCACTATATAGATAAAAGAGTTACACGCAAGCCGAGAGAGGAACGAGGATTTGAAAGTGCCTGCAATTGACACAAGATAAAGGGCCAAATAGAAATAGAAAATGAAAGTCTGATTAAACAGCAATCAAGTACAACAAATATTTCATTTTCCCTACTTCAGTCCTGTATAAGAAGCGTACGCTACGGTTAGTGAGAAAGTGAATATAGCTTACCTTTTAGTTATATTACTAGTAATATACAATCATTATATAAAGTAATCTAACTCCTAAAAATAGATATCACATTTTGTCATTACTTTTATTGTTTCATAATTTCATCTATTATATATATTGCTATATAATGGAATTTTCAATCCTTCTGTTTATTTCTGTAATCATAATTATAGTGATATTAAGAAACTAACTTAAATTTTTTAAATATAATATTATTTTAATTTTTTCATCTTTTAAATATTAATCTCTTATCTTCTCTTT
>JABUQX010066616.1:27500-54302 GCA_015478945.1 Trachelipus rathkii | reverse complement strand
GCGAGTATAAACATTCGTATAACATAATTTTTGTCCTATAATAGGTTATCGAATCACATAGTCTCGAATTGTGGGTATAGCCTATAGGTGTCTAGAATCCACCCAACGGGTCACTTGTCCCACCGAAGATATTGAATAGAAAGACGAATGTTTACGTTTTTAATGATGTATCTCGATACAGGAAAAGAAAAATAATAAAAATTAATAAAATTAAAAAAAAAATTTAAAAAATAAAATTTAAAAATCTTTTGTTTTAAATTAAAAAAAAATCTAACAATCATAATTTAAAAAATTTTTTAAAAATTTTAAAAATTAAAAAAAAACAAAAAACTTAACATATTTTATTCTTTGTTTATCTTAAAAAATTTACGTTTGTAATATAAATAAACGCCCAGAGCTCAGCCTCGAGCCTCCAGACTTCCAAGACTTACGAGCTCAGAGCATCCAAGAGCCTCAGAGGCTCTCAGCTCCCCTGCTACGATCCTCCATCTCATGATTTATTATAATTCAACATAGTTAAGATTATACAACTTCATAATATTTTTGTTTTATAGGCTTTTAAACAGTATTGTTTTTTACTAATGTTCGCTTTATATTCAATAACCTAATAAATTGCTTATATACCCTAAACCTGTAATTCAGTAAATCAACACTAACTCCCTCCTCCCTCCTCCTACCTCCTTTGTTATTTATACATTAATGTAATATTAACAAATTTTCGTCTACCTTGCTGAGGTTATTATTAACTGATCAAATGACTATATGGACTAGAACACATTTTCAACATCAATAAACGCAATGCTCACCACTGAAAGTACGAAACTATAATGTATCACTCACAAACTAACAATTCTTAAACTGAGATAACATTCATAGCAAGTTCGATCTATACACAACGTAAAGTACTACACCTTGAGCGCAGAACGTAAACTATTAGCACTTTTCTACATTCATGTTATAGATCAATTATTGTCTTTAACAAATTTATCACATTTTGTGTAATTATCATACTAATCAATATATACAGTAACGTAACAAAGTTTTACAACTCATAAAGCAACTAGCATCACTGAAGGGATTAATGTTCGCCTCAAACTAAACGATCTTAACATGATAACAGTTACTTACATTCTTATATTAACAACAGGAAAGTAATAAATGATAAGACGTAATTATGTACACTTGTTTAAATATCACTGATATTTTTATACATTAACATAGTAAACATTTACAAAATTTACAATCACCATTACCTAAGTATCATACTGGGACCACGAAAAATACGCTACGAACAAGATTTCCTCAAATAAAAGCTAACTATAAGCGTGAAACAGATATAATGGACAACAACAGAACCTAAAACCTTATATCGAATTAAAACTCTAACATTACAAAGGTATACTATAACACTGTAAAGTAACTAAAATAGCATCAACTAACATGTATTCACTTTCGTTCAAGACATAATCTCCTAAGTATCATTTATAATCTATTGCACAACATGTACATTTATACAAATTCATCAATTCACTTACTAAGTATCATACTGACCAATTAAAATACGGTAATGCGACAGAGATTACATCATAAGCTAAAATATCATACCTGATCTTAAGAATATAGTATATCCAACGACAAATTAACATACAATGATGAATAAACTCGACTAAATTAACAAAGTTCCAATACTTAACAACAATAAGTACTACCGTTGCATACAAAAAACGTAACCTGTTACATGTATTTAAATAATTTCTTAAAATATTCTTAATTATTTGTGACATTGACAGGTCATAATTTACTATCACCGTACATTTTTCAATACTGTCAGGATATATATAGCAACTACAAAGTTTATCCTAAAAAAGACTAACATTCATATGTGCTGTACCAAGAAATAGACATACAACGAAATAAACTAACAAGCTTAAGCAGAAGTAACTGCTAAATTACAAAGTTTCATATTAACCGCAAGGAAGTGACTAACAACGCTATGCGTACGAATGTACGAATTTTATTTAGATCTATTGCATTAATCTCTTATGTTAATCCCTTGTATTAATTTATTTTATTTCAATATTCTATACCCTTTTGTTTTTAAAACTTTATTTATTTATTTTAGTCCATAAACTTTGTTTTTGAAAACTTTTATTATTTATTACTTCATTTTCTTTTAAAACTTTTTTTTTTAAAACCTTTGTTTATATTTAATTTAATTTCTTTAAAACTTTTTGTTTTTAAATTGTTCTTTTAATTTATTCTTAAATTTTGATTTTAAAAAAAAATATAATTTTTAATTTTATTTCTTTAAAAACTTTATTTTTTTTACTAAAAATTTTCACTCTTGCATGTTTAGAAACGTAAAAGTGTGGTTGTATTATAAATACCTTAAGGTAAACAGTTAATACAGAAATCAAGCACCCCCCTCCCTCTCCATACCCGTCCCAACCTGATCACGAGGTATTGATTACTTTGATCCAGATTGATCAGTCTATAATTCGAGTATCCCATTTTGGATAATGTCGAAAAATGTTCTTTTTCATATATCACTTCTTTTTGTATGTCATAAGTATACATCAATAAGGTAAATAGAACATTACCTGATGTACGAATTATGTATAACAATCAAATCTAGCTACAGCACACGAATAACACAGTCGAATTAACAAGTCACATACTTAAATAGGAAATAACTGAGTTGAATACGACCGTACCCTATTCCCTTTTTATCAACAACTTAACTATCACTAGTTATTTTACAGTAACTGTAACATTATCATAAATTGCATCATATACCTAACTATTATATCATACTGCACACTAAATTATGCTAATGTAACAAAGTATTTACATCAATAACGCTTAACAATATAAAATGAACTTAGAAATAGTAAGACACCCCAACCTAAACACAGCTTAAATACGAAAACAGTTAACATAACAGCTTTCCTACCTTAACAAACCGTAATTAATAACATTAGGCATACGGAACTAGCCTTTACACTTTTTTCACAGCTCTCTAAATATCAGTCATTTTTACATTAAACATAGTAACGTGTAGAATGATTACCATAACCTAACTATTCTCATATGGTCAACCGAATATGTGAGTGTGTAGTAAAGTTTTAATCTAAAGCTACATTCATAACTGAACTAGAAATTATTGCACAATGACACAAACCTAACATACTTCGCTTATGAAACTGCCAACAATAACAAAGTTCCATACTTAACAACAGTTAAATGACCTACATACAGAACGACAGGTACGAAGCTGATGTGGTCCTGTGTCATGAGTTTAGTGACAGTGAAAATTGTTCACTTCTATTTCGAACATACGCAATCACTATGAGTTCTTGTTTGGTCGTTTTTCGACATTGAAGCTGATCAGCTGATTCTCTGTTTGTCAGTCCACAATAACAAATTATTAAACATTTTATGTTTTTGCATGTTGTTATGTGTTTGAATGGTTGAATGTTTATTAAGTTCTCATGAAGCCAACGACATTAAACTATATCTACTAATCAAGAATAAATGGCTAAATCTATACAAGTTGTCAATTATTTATACAGGAAACCAAAGTACCTTGAAGCTTAACAAGCTTTTACACTTATAAAAGCTAATGCGATCTCTGACTGATAATTAATGTACAAGACAAACTTCACACATTAACAGATTAAACTGTTCATTTAACACAAGTTCACCCATACATACTGAATTAACTACATATCATCAAAAAGTAACCTATGCATTGGTCAAGCATGGTTTCTACATAGACCGTAACCTTTCACATTGTTTTCAAATATCTCTACCATACACGTTATTTTCAGTAACTGTAATTTAACAAAATTTCATAACCTACCTATATTTCATATGACCAATATATGTTAACGTAAAAGTTTTTACTATCAATAAGTAAATTATAACATGAACTAGAATATAAAATGTACCACACCAACTACTATATCTTAACCGAAACAGTAACAATAACAAAGTTCATACTTAACATATGAATTATTAACATTAACAAAACGTAACCCTTTTCACACTTTTTCAAATATATATAAATATCACTGTTATTTTTACATTAGATAGACATTACCGATAGTTCTCATAACTTAACCTATTATCTCAGACCACAAATATTGCTGACGTACAAAGTTTTAACATCATAAGCACTTTCATTATCCTGAACTAAGAATATAGACATGACAAACCACATACCTTATGAATCGATAAATGGTTAACATTACAAAAGTTGCGCACTTAACGCACTAGTAACTAACAAGCAATACGACAAATGTACGAAGTGTATTGCCCTGTTTCATAGATATCTATACATCGAGAAAATTGTCACTCCCTTTTTTCGATTTATCCATACCTTAATTCTAATGTTTTGGTTCGTTATTCAAATAGTTATAATATTGTATTTGTTTGACACAGGTTCAATCATAAACATTTATGAAAACATTTTTTCTTTTGCGAATGTCTTTGTGTTTTTAAAACTCTAAAGACTTTTATTTTTAATTTACTTCTTTAAACCTTTTTTTTATGTTTTTAAAGAACTTTGTATTTTGTAATTTTATTTCGTTAAAACTTTTTGTTTTTACTAAAACTTTTTTATTCTTTTATCTATAACGAAAGATTGTGTCTTTTACCATCAGAGCAGTAATCACTGAAATCAGCCAATCATCTATTCTCATCGTCTCTACAGCCTCCGTATGATCTATCGAAGCTATGGTTCTATTGAGTCAAGTCACATTTCATGTATCATATGGAAAATATTACACAAAGTTTGCACATTAACAACAATTAATACTAAATAACTACAAAAAGCGTACTACCAACTTATGTCATGCATATCTCTAACTAACAATTTTTTATATTAAACGGTAATATTTACTAAATTTATACACTGGCTATTATATATCAGGTAATGAATATATGCCAGGTAACAAAGTTTCTCAGTAAAGCCAAGCTGATACGAACTATGAATACTAAATGTACAACTGCGAAACAAATCGCTTAAGGCGTAAATAAACTTCAACATAACAAAGGTTCCACTTACCAACTTCGAAGTAAATTAACAGATATAAAAACGTAACCTAAGCATCTTTGTCACTATCTTAACATATCGTTTTTAATTTACATTAATGTCGACATTTAACAAAAACTTTTCATAGCCTACCTAATTATATAAGACCAAACGAATATATTGCTATGGCGTGCCAAGTTTTCCCTTAATAGCTTACATGATTCTCGAATAAGATATAATCCCAAAAACGTAACTACCTTAAAAGAAAAATTGTTACGTACTATTTTATCCCAATGAATGGGGTTGTGCTCTAAAATTGACAGAAAACGTAAATATGAGGACGTTGTCAAGCATATCTTACATTAACGTTTATTTACATTGAACAGCACCATTTAGCAATGTTATAATCCTGGCGATTATCATACAGACACCGAAGCATATGCGTAAGTAACAAAGTATTTTACCATTATCTACGTTAATATTTAACAAAATTTATTGTAACTCTACCTTAAATGACATATCCAGAAAATAATTGAACCTAACAAAGTTTTATCAAATACTAACTTAACAAGTTATCGCAAAATAGATAAAATAACAAAGTGTTTAACCAAACACTTACAAAATAATCTTATTATATTTGCTGTTATATTTCTAGAGTGTGTTAAACAATCAACCATTTACCAGAACTAAAGAACATAAGGACGTATGACCAGAACCCTCCACCTTACGACGAATAAACTACTAACTTAACAAAGTTCCGTACTTAGCAACAGTAAATGGACTCAGCACAGGCTACAAAACGTAACTATTCAGACTTTTCAAGCATATCTCTACATTCCAATGTTATTTTTACATTAACTTTGTAATATCGCATTTCGGACTCATTTCGGATAAACAATAGCATTAAAATAAGTTTCTTATAATCTAAACATGCGAAGTAATATGTATATAAAAATGTTTTTTTTATATTTAAAGTAAGATGAATTTGAACTAAGAATGAATGTACAACGACAACCGCAACAAACTTCGGCCAATTAAACACTGTACATTAACAAAGTCGTACACGATACCGTAAAGACCTAAACTTGGCATACATATATTAGGCATTTACTTTCCAAGCAATCTTAACATATTAAGTTAATTTTACTTTGGTACCAGGGGGACGCAAACTCGTCTACGACGAGGTACGTCCAATCTACACCTTACAAATTTTAGCACCGATACGATAAGTTCGGCTCGGGGGGCGTGGCTCCGATTTGCATGGACTGGCTGCGAGAAGCAACGCGGCGGAAGAAAATTGGATGTGCATAAAAATGTTCCTCTGCAGGAATCAGTCGCTTTCCGACTCAGAAATCGTTCCTCGGGAACATGACTATCTTCGATGTATATAGTAAGTAATGTGTGGGTGGGTGGGGTGTTGTGGTGTGAGCCGCGCCCGGCGCGCGCGATAATTCCGTCTACGGAAGAATTACGTCACCGCGATCCGGCCTAAACTCGTCAAGACAATTCACCTTCAGAGCCGCACAAGGGCGTACGATATTTTGAGGCTTTCGCTACTCGGGGGAGGACCCACTTATTCACTCCTAGGATTGACAAATTTCATTGTTTTTGACGCATACCATTGAACATAGATTAATTCAAGTTCAGACGAATACATTGTCGCTAGCGAAAGGCGATGCTGTGTCTCAAGTAGGCACATTACTACTAAATGATTATTATATATTAGTTATATATATATTATTAATTATATATTTTATAATTATTATTATAATTTATATAATATTTATATATTATTTATATATATATTATAATTTTATAATAATATAATTATTATATGGTCAAAGTGAGACCAAGCACTCAATATATACTATATATATATATATTATTATATTTTATATTATTTATACTATATTATTTTTATATATATATATATTTTTATATATATATAATGATATATAATATATATTATATTACAGACACAATGCCAGACCACCCTCAGAAGTATTCTTTCTGACATCACAAGTCCCGCCTTTACGCGTCATGAGTGTACATATTACGAACATGATGTATAGTTATGTAAATGCGTTCATACGTTCATGTACAGTGCTTTGATATTTTGGTTGTTTTTGTTCGTCGTTTTTGGTAAATTTATCGTTAAACACACACAAGACCCACAAACCACACACACAAACAAAAGAATGATGATATATATTGATGAGCAGAATATTTTTGTTGTGCTGGTTTTATGATTATAGCTATTCAATACTTTATTTATATTATATATATTAATATTATTTATATATATATATATATAGATTTATATATTATTATTAATATTATATATATATATATATATATATATTAATTTAATTTAATATTATATAATATAATATCTATAATATATATTTATATTAGATAATAATATATATTATATTTTTTATTTATATATAACTATATTATTATAATATATATTTATAATATATATTATTTTATACTATATATAATTTTTTATATATATATATATATATTAATATATATTTTAATTATTATATATTTTCTATATTATATATTATTATATAATATAATATATTTTTATATATTATTATTATATATATTATTTATATATTAATTTCTTAGTAAGGTTTAATACATATTTATATTTAGACAAAATGTCTAAAACCCTAATGGAGTTCGAACCAGGTCCCATGCATGGTAGGCCAAGTATTACCGACACATCCAACAGGATATTTCTTGTGCATAAATTTTAATTAATAGTTCAAAAAATGTCACTTTCAGAACATTTTATCTCATCCAAAAGAACTAAGAAATTTTCCATATTTGCCTTTCCTTTTTTCATTTATGATTTATATTTTTATATTATATATATATTATATATTATATTTTATTATTATTATAATATACTACTATATAAGGTTTAATCTTTTCTCTTTTCGTTCTTGAGCTTACAATATCTCAAAATATATTAATATATATATTAATATATATTTTATATATTAATATAAATATATATATAATTTATATATAAATATATAGATATTATAATATATATATTTATAAGGGTTTGACCATCGGGAGTTACTAACTTTATGCGTTTGGGCTTTTGGGGGTAGGGGCTTTAAAAGGTGGAAACTGTTAGAGTATTAAGCAGGTTCGATAATATATTGTTCATATTTAAAGTTTTTGAAATCTAAATGTCGAGCATTTTAAAAGGAAAAGGATCTTCATATCTTCCTATTTATTTTTATGATAATCTTAATGAGTAAAGACAATCAATTTCAAATTTTTTTAGATAGCATATGACCAGATTCGAAGTTCCGGCAATGCCTCAGTTTACGGACTTGAAGAAATGATCGTATATATACTTTAGTATCCGATATATACATATATATTATATATCTTAATATAATATATAATTATATATATTATATATTATATATATATTATATATAATATATATATTTTTTATTTAATTAATAATATTATATATTAATATTAATATGTTTGGCCTTAATTATATTCTGAATAATAGCAAATACAATAGTCCGCCGTATTCATTACTAGCAACAATATTTTGCCCTTCTTTTAATAAAACCTCTTGAGGATCTTTATTAAACTAGAGAAACATTTAAATTATAAAGTAATATAATAATAAATATAATACCAGAATATTTATTATTTACTAATTTATCAATTTACCAAAATTCATTTCATGAATGAGTTTTGTAGGTGATCTACTGTTATTTCACCGGTTTGTCTATTAAAGTTAGTAGAATTGTTAATACAAAAGATTCAAATAGGTTTCTTTTTTGTGAATTGTTAAACTGTTTGTATGGGTTCTGAATCGATGTCAATGGGTGTGATATGAGGATTTAGCATGTAAATGTCGGTGATCGTTAGATTTCATTATTAATAGGTCTTATTTATAGTGGTATCGAGTCTGAAGAAATCATTCGATTCCCTTATGGTAGATGGAGTCACATGTAAGCAGGGAATTTGTACGCTGAAGAGTATATATCGAAACGAGATGTGGTTTTAAATCCCACATCTCGTTCTTCTAATGTATCTCTCAATATGGTTTACAAAATTCCCTTTACATTGTTACTCCATCTAATAGGGAAAAACAAATGAGTTCTCAAGCGTCGATTAGTCGCACCATAAAATAAAGACTAATTGTCATGACATCCTAATCCTCCATTACATTTACATCGCTCCATTTCTCACATATTGACCGTTACCATGCACCTATACAAGTTCAATTCCAAAAGAAAACTACTTGAATCTTTTTATATTACATTCTTTTTTTATCAAATAGACAATCCGGTGTAATAATGAAGTGTAATCGAGGTATGTTGTTATATGTGTTAAACTACTAGTAAATTTGATAAATCTTGTAATCTAGAACAATCTTTATTATGAATTTTTTATTTAATTTTTACTTTATTTACTTTTTTAAATTTTTATCTTCAGTTTTAGCATCGTCCAACTGAAACCCGGGTTCTTCTGTCGCAAATAACACTTAGTGCGTACTATTAATTTCTTACACTCTTTGTATTCTTTGTCCAGCTTCTAATTAATTCGGCCTACCTTAACTTCTAATCTTTACCACCAACTTCTAAGTTTTCTCTTTATTGATGGTGCATCATCATTTCATTTCCTTATATCTATAATTATCTTTCTATTATTTATACTATCTCTATTGATTCTTCTTTCTACATATCTTCTTAATTAATCGGTTGGTTCAACAGTAACTTTTTTCAGACAAGTCTCTGATTTTCAGACCAAGCCTTTGTTAACGTACCAACAGCCCAATGTACAAGTTACTTGTATTCAGTCAGTACGTAATTATTGATTTTAATATATATCTATCTTCTTTATTTATCATATTTATTTTTTTTACTAATCAAATATTATATATTAATCTTCTTTATATTTTTTCTTCTAATAATTTGATTATATATATTATTTAATTTTTATTCTTTTTATATTTATATTCTATCTCATTACTGTATACTGATTATGCTGATGCTGATTTTGATGTTGACGCTGATGCTGATTATTTCATTATAAATTCTCTCATCATTATTATATATTATAATATTAATCTACTTTTTAAGGTGATAATTTGTTTCGGCGACCTAATCTCCTCTCTTCCAACACTAAATAGCTACAGGGAGCAGATCTTGTTGAATCTGGCACAATGCTTCGGCAATGTCGCACCCCCACTGTACCACACTGCACGCCAATCTCTCCCAGTAACGTAGCTAACAGACGCAGCTCGACCTTTTGGCATCCTTGTACACCTTTAGTTAGCAATGTCACCCAATTAACATACTCCTACATAACTATCATCTGGCACTTTTTTTTTAAGGGCCGGCTAATATATCTTGCTTCTATGTCGGTTATTCCACGGTGTAGGGCTCCGCGACCGAGCCCGGGGCCGTTTTCATCCGTTCGGGGGAGGGCGCCCCCGGAACCTCACTCATCCCCGAGGTGTTACGGCGCCCCGGATGGGAGCGTATCGTCCTCCCGTAGTTCCGAACGCGCGAGCCCCGCTCTGCATCGGTCGTTCTCCCTTGGTGATTTTAAGTCCACGCCCCGTCACTTTCATAGACGTCTCTTATCTTTGTAAGCTCCCATCAAGGCTACATGGTCTCTAATCATCTTACATCTATTACTTCCACTCATTTTTTTTTTTTTTCCTTTTCCTATCTATTACCGATCACCATGTCTTTTCCTTTTCCTGAAGCTCTTGTAGTTTTGAGCAGATCTTTTTTTATTTATTTTTTTTTCTTTTTCCTTTCCGCCCCCTACCCATTGGACCCGAATTCCATGCAATGTCTTCTATCTTGTGGCTCTTGTTTAGTTTTTTGAGATAATGCTTGCTGAAAATTTTCGCTCTCCCCCCCTATCACATAAACACACTATTATCTATTTTCATCTATATTCTTCCATATATATATATTACATCTTCATTATATAATTGTTTAATTTGGTTTCCTATTTTTCTTATATATTGACTTCTATATTTTTTTCAATTCCCTCCTCATCATAATCTCTCTCATTCACGCCTTCTTCCCCCATGGAGTAAGGTGTCTAAGACGACCCCGCCCAAATTGTCAAGTAATGCTCGCCAGTCTTGACCCGAAGCCCTATAGGGCGCCTCAGATCCGAACATCCCCAGGCTCTTTTTGATCTTGTTCTCTGGTCTGCTGCCTCTCGGTCACTGTGTGTTGGTGTTTTCTTCTCTGATTTCCTCTTGTTGTTTTGTTGTTACCAATCTCACACCCGCCCACCGCCCTTCACTTTTTTTCTGCTCTGCCCTTCCATTTCTTCTTTCAGTTCCTTTTCTTCCTTTTTTGTCAGTCCCGATATTTTTCACCTTCCCCAGATCCTCGTTCCCTGACGTCTGTCACATTTTTTCCCACTGAATTTCTCGGCTTTTCTTTTTTCTTTTTCTTCTTTCATATTCTTAATTTGTGTGCATGTTCTATTAACTACATTTTATTTTCGTTCTTTTACAAACCTCATCCGCCATCATTTTTTTATTCTTTCGAAATCTATCCCTCTTCCCGCATTTTTTCCATTCGACACGTCGGTCACACTCCGATGTCAAGGCCTTTAAGCGCCTCCCCCGTCTACTTTCCACCCCCAAGATTTTCAAGTTTCACTTTCACTTGCCTCGTTTTTTCCTCTTTATCTCGTACCCTTCCTTCACCTTCTATCTACATCTCTCAATACGACCTTTTTTGCTCATCTCACCTCCAAATACCTCCGCGTTTTCTCAATCCCACAATACCTTCCGCTTCTCTACTTTTCCTTCCACTCTTTTCCCCCCTCAAATCTCCTTCTTTAAGTCCTCTCCTTCTCTTCGATTCGCACCCCCCCCTCCTCTTTGGGCTCCTCCCTCTTTCCGTTCTCTTCTTATTGACCCTTCTCCTGTCCCCCCCTTATTGTTATACTCTCCTTGCAGATTTTGTCGCCCGGCTCCCTCCTGTTTCCTCCGCTTTGTCTCCCCAATCCTCCGCTCTATATCTTCTGCCCATTTTCCATCGTATATACATTATCTTTTGATTCTAGTCCGCCGCTTACCAAACATCTCACTACCACCTGCTTCCTTTTTCCTTATCGCCTGTTCGCAACTCCTAAATCCTCCCTCCTTCTTCTTCTTTCTCATTATCCAATCCTTTGTTTCACGAACGCTTTGAAATCCCCAATCCGCCTCCCTTCTACCCCCTTGTCTTCCCCCAAGGTCGTTCTTCCCTCTTCGCCGCCTCTTCGCCCCACTACCAGCTCTATCTTCCTAACACACGCAATACACTAATTACCACTAATCTCCGTTCATTATCCCTTCCCTTCTCAATGTGCTAATCTTGCCTCCTCCCTCCTCGGACTATTACCCTCATACACGCTTTGTGATCTCCATCCAATCCATCAACAAACATCTCGACCTATATACTTTATAATCTTATCTATTATATTTTATTATATTCTCTATTATTCTAAGAATCATAATTCATTATTTAATTATATATATATTGGTTGGGCGGTTGATTCTCTGAGTCGGATGTAGGCTTGGGGTTGTGTCAGTGGGTTTTGACACGTGATCAGAGTACGCGTGATGTTTGCGTAGGACAGTCTCGTGTGAATTAATGTAGTGGTGAGCAGCTGGCCGGCCTGCGTTACTAATTCGTTCTAATAGTCAGATGAACAGGCAGGATGAGACGTTCGGCAGTTGTGACAATTGCGGCGGAGGTGGGCAATTCAATCCTTGGTGGATGTTCCCGCTGAAGTTTAGTGCCTCTGGGACTTGGTGCTGGTCATATTGATTTCCTGTGTTACTGTATTAGTAGTGCCTTCCTGGATTTGGATAGCATATCGATCTAAGTTCCTGTACTGCCAATCTTTAAGGAGGTGTCTAGTGTGCGCGGCCTATCCTTGAGGCCAATCGTATTGAGCTGATATATGTGGTTGCGGCAAGGGGTAAATGACGCGATCCCTGCCGTGTGTTGCGTGTTTTGCGTCCTGTGGCAGGATAAGATGTCGGTTGGTTCGCGGCTGAATAGTGGTCGATGTGTATGGACTCGACTGCTGGGAGCCCGCACCTTGACTTGAAAGTCCGCAACACATTGTTTGGGTCCGGGCATGTCGTGGCAGGGAGCCGGCACGTGCATCCTGGAAGCACTGCCGGGTGTTTGAAGGGTGACTGCTTGTGGCCCCTTGTGCAGTGAGCCCACCATTGGAAGGCCAATAGTCGGGTTGTGGTCGCAGTCAGGAATATGGGATGGCTTTACTGCCTGCGGGCGTAGTCTCCACTAGTTCAGGGGAGGCCACCTGGGCTCCTTTTCGCTTGTGCATATTTTTAACCTTAATTTCTGTTTCCCGTCCTGTTAAGCCTCCTATCTTGGGAGCACCCAGGATGGTGAATGAATGAATGTTGACGTGATGATGATGCTGCTGATGCTGATTGATTGATAATATATATATATCATATAATCATTTTTTTAAATATATATCTATTATTATCTTTAATATATCATTATCCCAATTATTCTATATATCTATCCATAATTATACATATATCTCTATCTATATATCTTTATATCTATAATTCACTTCTATCCATTCTTTCACTCATTTCATTTTATCTAAACTCTTGGCTATCTTAATAATAACATCCTTCATTCCAAATGGCACATTCTTAAGCTACCATCTAATCCGCAAAATATACACTAATCACTCTGTCGGCCCTGCTTCAACACTCACATCAACCATGAGCCCGTTCTGCCCCCTACTTGCAGTACCAGCACAAATCCCACGTAACCAGGGCTGCCTTTCGACCAGATACGCGATCCCACCCAGTCCAAGTAACAGTCAGGAATAACCCAAGCTCACCCGAATTTGTCCTTTCGGTGAACACGGTTAACCATGCCGGTCCGAATTGGAACCAGCTTCGGGTGAGAGTGTCGCCAGAGAAATGCCCCCTGCCATTTTAAGCCATCTATCACCGCGCACAATCCTTGGCGGTGCCCTTTTTTTTTTCCACAGGACAACCTTACTCATTATTAGCTCTTTTTCATTAAGGTACATGTATTTTAATCTTCTCAAGTTCCACAATTTTAGTCTAGTTCATAATTGATAATATCACTCCAACATATTTTGTGAAAGCAAATTTTGGTTGTCCATTGTCACCATTTGCTTCATTTATCATTTCATTATTTTAATTCTTCTATATTGTTACCATAATTTAATTCCATGTACAATTGCCTGAAGAGTGAGTAAATTTAAGTCTCCGTACCTATTTTTTATTAATCATCAGTATTATATATGTATACATATAACCTCCTGTTTATGAATTTCTCTCTAGAAGGAGATTATATAGCTTACATAATTTTCAGTTCTTTAAATCTTTGCACCAACCACTGCCACACCCTACAGCATCATATCATTGTCTATATATATTAAATTCCATGAAAATTTATTTGTTATAAAATATTGTTATATATAATTATTATATTTTATACTAAATTTACTTTTATATCGAATATTATTTTCTAATAATATGCTGCTCTTCTTTTTCACCACGACTGGGTGTAGCTTAATAAACGAGATGTCGTAGTGTGCTTGATCGTCCCCTGCCGTTTAAAAAGACAACTCCATATTGCCCCGTCGAGCCGGAAAGCGCATTAACAATCCTCACTTTATTGAATATCCTATTGAGCCTTCGATCGCTAAGTAAGAGGGTACAATTCCCCTTAGAGCTTCCCTGGAATCGCGCGACATACACGACTCTAATACACTATGGCCAAATGTCACAAGTGTCGGTTCCTCCCTGGCAAAGACTAGAGAGAATTGGACTCACACTAAAATTTCACACCGCACCGTCACACAAAACCCCGCCATTTCCCCTCCTATTTATACATCAAATTATCTTCTAGCCCTCTAATGCCTCTCTCTCCACCCCAAATAGAATTTCCTCATCCAGCATTCTTTAATGAATCCATCACGTTTTCTCGGTCCCGCAGGTTGATTCCCCGAACACTCCCACCTTCCTTTGCCCTATACCGTACCATCCCATCTATGTTCCTATATATCTCTATTTAATTTAATGATACTACTTATAATATTAATGTTAACTATATAAGAATATATTATTTATTATCTAAAGCTAATTTTTTATTTTATAATATAAATTACCGTCCGTTATTTTCCTATTATCCACAATATATCATATATTTTAAAAAATGAAAAACATATTCAAACTTACTTAATATCATTAATATTTTAATATATATTATATTAATTTTGAGTACTATTGATAATAATTCACTTTATTTGACCCGTTAACGTGACTGCGTTCTGAAATTTAAGGTTGGATTGGCTTTTCAATGGCGGTAAAGCCTTCTAATTCGCCATTCAGGCTTGGTATTATAGTACCGAATCTGCTAAACCAACACACCCTCATTATGTGTGTTGCTGAGCTGATGCTGTTTTATAAATAGTTTGTCCTTGTTTCCCGAATGTCGTTCGTTGTTTGAAGTTGTCGTCCCCCGTTGAAATTTTTTGTGATGAGAGGATTCAACATAAATGAATGTACTGAATCCACGCAATAAGCATGACATGTGTCCCATCCCTTGTTAATGAGCGGGAAATACAGAGACCACCTATGAGCAAGTATAAATCGAAAGCAGTCGGGGTTAGAATTCATGTAAATTAGTTGTTAATGCATTCCTTACACGATGTCAAGGCAATGCAAACTGTAAGGAGATCAGATTCAGACAAAAAGTCCTCTAAAATTTCTACGAGTTTTTTTCCTTCTTGTTAAATTTTTGTACTCGAATTTGTCCTCATTCCTCTTGAAATGGCCAGCGTGTTTGGAACAATTATTTTAAGTTTTCATTTAATTAAGATCTGAGCTTTTTATCATATATTTCGCTTCACTATTAATATTTTAATGTTTACTGTTTTTATAACTTTTTTTTTATTATTAATTCTCTATTTCTTTTAAATGCCAGCCTACAAATATAAACTTGAAGATGACACAGAAAAAGCAAGTGAAACTTTGACAGAAATGTCAAGTTATACTATATTTTTTATATAGTTCGCTTTAAATGCTTAGTGTAATTCACTATTATTAAATCATAGTAGTATGCATTTATAATTACATAATCTATTTGGTCCACATATCTTATTCAAGTATGTGTTAAATTTACAATAATCTGAAATCTTCACTAAGAGTGTAACTGATTGACTAAAGGCCACAAAATACTCACTTTTATATTAACACGTACCTGTTATATAACATATTACTGATAGTACAGGCAAAAAAAATGAAGTACATCCTAAAAACCGATAAAAATAACATATGTACTTAGTACTATTAAAGGTTCATAATTATATTGAATATTTTATAATAAAATTATGCTATCCTAATTAATGCTGAAAAAGACCAACTTATCAATCTATATATATACCTAACTATTTCGCCTATATATGATTATTCATGGTCATTTCTTATCTATTAATATAAAATCTTTCATGTCCAGTTTGCCAAATTCTAAGGTATATAATAAGAACAATGATATCTTCAGTATCTTCGCGCAATATGGTAAAAATCGTATAACACATCACAATATAAATCTTCGTAATTCACTTTGTATTATGATATCTATGACTAACTATTAATCTCATTAATGTAGTATGATCATTAATATATAATGTATTTAATTGTTCAGTGTATTCTGTATCTATGTCTTATATTCAACTTTCTATTTCCAACTTCATTATTAGTTATTGCTAATAATTCATTTTTATCCAATGATGAAGAGTTAAAGCAAACTTTTGAATGTTCTTCTTGCCATCTAAATTTTTCCAACCCAGCTCTATTGTATGCTCATGAGAAATGTCATACTTCTAATCTTTCATCAATAACTCCTCCTTTCATTACCTCTGATCTTAAATGTTCACTTTGTTCTCATTAAAAGTACCCTTTAATTCTTTCTATAATACATCATCTCCTTAATCTATTAATATATTCTATAACATCTATTCTTATATTTACCCTAATATAATTAATTATTCTTATTCTTATTATCTTATATATATATATACATATATTCTCTCTATCCATTATTATACTCTAGATATATTCATTTTAATATAATTATCTACATATCTATTAAATCTTATTATCTTTATTATTATTATATATCTATTATATATAATATATATCTCTCTTATTCTATATAACCTAAGCTCTTGAGATATAAACCTTCTGCGCTATTATTATTTAATATGGTCCTTAATAAACTTTCAACGTATTCATTGTGGACTATTCTATTTTACTTCATTTTTGCAAATGAACAACCCCCTCCTTTCTGGCAGGGCAATATCCACGTTTTTGCTACAAGCTTTGACGTTGTATTTTTTTTTCTGCGGTGGTGTTGCTAAATCATTTGCAATGATTCAAACCCTTTTCAACCACATAGTCCTATTCCTCTTTCCCTGAAGGGAGCTTCGACATCAGACTTCAAATTCTTCTTTTTTTATTCTTCTTATTCATTATTTATTATTCTTCTTATTATTTTAATGCTATATTTTTTATATTATTATTTCTTATTATCCTTATTTTATTATATTATTATTATGAAACCTTTTATACTTATTCTCTTCTTAATATTTTTCTTTTTCGTTATTTATGATTATCCTTCTTGAAACAATCAATACTGTGCTTCTTTCCTAATGCAAACAATATTATTGTAATTATCTTTAATTCAATTTTTTATTAATTATCATTTTTTCTCTTTTATTCTTAATAATTCAGTATTTTTATTATCATTAATTCTTAATAATTCAGTTTTTATTCTTATTATTTAATTATTAATAATTCAGTATATTTTATAGTTAAAATCTTTTGTTTACCACCTTGATTTGTGGTTTGCCACTACTACAGAAAGTTTTGTTTTTTCTATGTTTTTGGTTTTTTTCTTCTTTATTTCTTTTTTTTTTTTTATTTTTTTTTTTTTGCCTTTTTCTCTCCACACAGGCAAACACGTTACTAACCCCCGAGATCAGCTCCAATACATCTCTAATTCTTATCTTTAGAATAGATCGAACTGTTCGAGAATCACTTCGTCCCTCCACACCCTTGTTCACACATTCGACACACTCACACATACCAGATAACCCGAACTTACTCCACCAACTCAATTTTTCAATTCTTTTTTCCTTTAAGTTTAAAAGAATTGCTTTCGATTGTTCAAGTACACTACCATTTTTACTGGCAATTAGTTCAAGTTATAAATTTGCCAGACGAGGACATTATATCCTATGTTCTGCCACGATGCTTTCGTATAAATCCGCTTCCACTAACTCTTTTAATATACATATTTGCTCACTTATAAACCTTGCAAAACATGTGTCAATTCTCTATAAACTTATTTATAACATTCCCATAATGGTTCATATTTTAGACACCTTTAGAAAAACATTGTCAATGGTACTGGCAATAAAGTAAGATTTACTAACTTATCATTCTATAATTTACTAATAAATCTATAGTAAGCTTTGACGTTGTGTTAGATATACCTTGCTGCCAGCATATCTTTCTAATTTGACCAGATGATATCTTAATAAATAAAATATATATCTAATTCAATATATATATATTTACTAATATCTGAAGCATTTCATAAGCACTCATCTTTCTAATTATATATATATAATTATATATAGCTGTCTATCCGAAACGTGGGTCACCACCAGACGCTTAACCTACCATCCCCGGGTTTTGCCAATTACGCTGCCAACATTCAGCGATCCTTGCTCGCATGGCAGCGCACTGTGTAACCCACCAGCAGTTGCATCAAACCACACCGAAGATTGACTGGTGTGTTCGGACTTCTTGTGGGTCCATGAGCTGAGCTTATTATCGGTTTGTTGGGTTTCTCGGACCGACGTCTGACGGGGGGATTGACTGTTGCGTCCTCCCAAGTACCGGCTTCCACGACGGGCGTGCATGCCGTGCAATTCCCAGCGCACTGTCATTGTAATACAATACTCGCGGACGTTGCGTTGTGTATGCACCAGTTCGACCCTCGACCGCTCGGCGCAGTTCGTTGGATATAGCGCTTACTGAGTCGTAACAGTCTATCAAAGGCTACACTTATCCAGGAGAATACATCATGATGGGCCCCCAAGACTTTGCCGTTCATCCTTCATTCTCCCAGTGGTGCAACTAGCCCTTGCCACTAGGGATGTGATAGGGGCCCGCAGTTTCGATGTCTCCTGGCCACATTCCTAGTCATTCTCGAGCTCCGCGCAAGCCTTCTCACGCGAAAATTCGACCCGACGTTAGAAGTTTTTCCCCACGGATATTATGTGAGTGTGTGAATCAATTTATAGTTAAAATAACTTACGACGCGAGATGCGTTCTGCGGGCACTGCATAATATCTAGTTTTCTTCCCCAAGCTCTTCGTCGGTCGCGCGAAGCTTCAGCTTTTCTGTATGCTTCGGCTCCCTCTCGCCTCGTTTCTTCTGTTGCCTGTCTTCTTTACATTGCCTGTGCGAGTCATGTTCGGGTGGCGTTCTCGACCACGCATGTGGAAGGCCATACAGCTCGATTATTCCTGGCTTACCTTCTGCCCCACCGGATCGGGCATTAAGCCCGACATTTATTTGAGCCCAGCACTGGCCACTTTACGACTACTTTTTGCTTCTCTATTGTCAGCCCTAGCCCGGATGACGGCCCTATTTTATAAGCGTTGTGTCGCGTAACGCAAGTCTTCGCTAATGTCTAACCGCCCGGAACGTTTCCGCGAACTGAGCGTGTTAGAGGACCCCAGTTCTAACTGCTCCGACCGCTGATATCCCAGTCGCAAGCTCTTAACCTGCCTTATGGGACTCATAATTTGGATACGTTCGAAGTTTTACATACTAGTTTTAATTCTTTGTTAACAATATCTTTAACAACAATTTTAGCTAAATCCTCGGTTAGCGTAGGTGACGCAGTAAGTTGATTGTTCCGACCTCCCGTTTTCCCCATCATGATCTCCCTTTCGCAGGCTGCTCACCCGAATCTCGTTAATCGGCTATGCAAGCCGCATTCATTGAGGCGTCTCACACTCAGAGCACAAGATTTGAAGCCACCCTAACATTCGACGCTAATTGCACGAAATTCCGCCCGGTGCCTGCTCTCGGCCCCACCGAGCTGCTACTTGCTACGCCGCAAAGTTTTAGGTCTGTCAGCGTTGCTTTTTTTGTCCTCCTAACGTGCAACATTCTAGCCTAGTTCTCGGATTTGCAGCTAATTCTTCTGCCCACACCAGCGTTTTATCGTTTTAACCTCAGCGCTCAGCGCAATGAATGTCTGACTATTCTTTTATCTTATAATTCTCATATATCTATTATTCTATCATACTATTCTTCTCATTATCTCTACTCTCTTATATTCTATTTATTCATATCTATCTATCATATATATTTATCTATATAATCTACTAGTCCTCCTCGTCACATCTCACAGCCCCACGGTTCGTGTGCGGCGGGCGACCGATAGCACACGCGCCGAACTTTGTCTTGGACCCTCCCATCAACTGTTGGATTCTCCATAATCGAGATTGCTAGGTGTTAAAGCCAGTGAGCCACGGTTCGCCAGAATAGAGTTTGGAGGCGACGCTGCAATCACATGTTGGTTGAACGATGCGGCGAACGGCCGGAGGAGTGTTGTTCTGTCTAACCGTGTAATTGCCCGTTCTGCCACGCGTGCTGACTGCCCTCTGGCATGCTCTTGATGAGTGGTGCCTGTCCTGCGTAATTGTCCTTCTGCGTGAGTGCCGTGCCGCCCCGGTCGGGCGGGTCAGTGAAGGCGTGCAGCTGTGGCTCATGTTTCAGGATATCCCTCAACTGTTTCGTTGGGTTGCGTCCGATCCATGGTGCACTCCACGCCTATTTGACCGTCTCTATGTCAGTCCGTTATCACTTGCCTTGTCGTGGTTGCCTTTCCTGCATACGCTGCAAGATTTCGAATGCGGGACTGCATGCAATGCCTTAAATAACGGCTATGCCTTACGCTGCCGCGTGCCTCGACGCTGTGCCCTCGTGGCCGTCCAGATCACTCCAAGCCCATAACGCCCCACCTCCCGCCGGCCACCCTACAGCCACTTTGGCTTAGGCGAAATCTTCCGTCGGTCGTCGTCTTATACTTTCGCAGCTGTCCGGCGCACCGCGCCCGTCTCGCATCGTCCGTACCAGGCCTATTGCTCAATCGTCCCCGATCCTGGAAGTGTTCTCGGCAATGATACGCCCTTCGCTGTCCTGGCGTGTGCCAGTTGGCCCTTCTGGCCAGGTCCGGGGCCGGTATTAATGTCTGCCGGCTCAGCCCTGTACTTGTCACTCCCCCTGGTGCAAATGTCCTCCCCGCTGTTTTCTGCAAGCTGTCGTGCCGTTTGATGAGGTGCTTCGTTGACGCGGTACTAACTGTTCTTCCCGAAGGTTTCGGTGCATGGCCTCGTGTCCTCGCCCCGGCGTCCTGTGTCCGGGTTTCCTGGTCGCTATTGCACCAGTAGCTGCTATTGTTTCTCCGCCGTGTAATCGTGCCCGTATTCCCGTGTCTCGGACTGTGGAGTGCTGTTTTGCCCGCCCTGATTCTTCACAAGTTGACGACTATCATCTCCACGTTTATCTGGAAAACTCGCTTCTCACGGTGCATGCTACCTCGGCTCAATTCCCAAGCAACTATCCCCCTTCTCAGATCTAGTGTACCGTGGTTATGTTTTTCCTTTATATCGCCCCATATAGTTCGTCCCCCCCATTGCCTGCCCTAATTCTCCTTGTGTTGGGAGGGGGGGATAAATGTTAATTGTCTGGGTCCTGTGAGTTGGGGGATTTCGTCAGGTTTGGGGCCCCTTCCCCCCTCTCACTCGCGAGTGACTAAAAATTGACCTATTGGGCAATTTTGCGTGTATTATTAATATTAAATTACTATTCTATATATTATAATTAACTTCGTTCTTGAAAAATAAACAGCCCTTCTTGCTTGCTCATATCATATCTAATATAAAATAATATATATTCATTATACTTCTTTCTACGTAAACAAATATTTCTAAAGTCATTATTAATATAATAATCAAAATTAATAGAGCTTGGTAGGTCTATGCCAAATATAAAATTGCATTTACAAAAAATTATACAACTGTGGTTTTTCTTTTTATATTTATTATATTTTAGCTTTTATATTCAAGATATTGCCGTATCGCAAACTGAGATACTCATTAGCCATACAATTATACTTAAAACGATATATGAGCGATTTAATTTACTGATATGAACAACATAAGTATAGAGGCAGCTCAAATAAAATATACTGATATAATAAGCTGAACTAAAGTATAGAAAAGGCTAATTTATAACCGATAACATAATAGAAAGAAAAAGAATATGTCAGGAAATTGTAAAACAGCATGGATCTATATATATATATTATTTAACCTTTATTACTATAAATAAATAATATAGCTTTTTATATTTAGTATATTATATTTTAATATTTGATATAATATAAATATCCTATTCTTATCAGTATGGCGAAGTCCCCGGAGCAATTTTGGATATTCTCCGCTCTCCGAATCTGTCATCCTCCTGCTCCTCCTGTGTAATTGTTCGCTGTAGATCTGATCTCAGGTCGAGATCACAGCACTCATGAATTCGATTCGATCACTCGAGATTTCCGTAGAGCCCTATGAGAGTTTGAAAAAAGGTCTCGATCTGATATTCCGATCCGAATACATGTAAAAAGTTACTTGAAATCGCGTAATCCCAGATCTGATCCGCGGATTCGAGTCATCAATGATTTTACCCAAAATTAATACAACCACACCCAATAATGCCCTTGACAGATATTCCTTTGATCCAAATTATTAGCTGGTTGCATATTTTATAAAAAATTGTTTTTATGGTCTAAACTTTACTCTTTTTACTGCTTGATTACAGTACATATTTATTTCCCATGTTAATTAAAAAACCAATTGCTTTATAATTCACTAATCTTGTATTAATTATAATCATACTTACTTCTATTATATTACTTTTGTAATGTATGTCAACGCTTCAAATATATAAACTACTTACATTATTCTTTTATGTCTTTTTTTCTTAACGTATTTATTCTTCTAATTTGTGAATATATGGCGTTCGTCGGGCGGAGCAGGGGGTAGCAGGGGGGAGCATCTACCAAACATAAAGCTTAGAGCTCTTTATTTCTTGCGATGCAGCTGAGGTGAGTTTTGTTAAGATTAAGCCTACATCAATAGGTTTCATATTACTTACCTAAGAAGGGATCAATATTCGCTATAATTATATCAAAAGGAAGGTCAGTTTATTGCAATTTTTGTTATCATTTTAAAGTGTTAAAGTTAATTGGTAGCTATAAAGAAATGATAACGTGAAACTTAAATAGGCCTCGTTAACTTTATTTCTTGCATAATCACTAATAGTATTAATTATAATGTAATAGAAAGAAGTATATATATATAATATATTTATAATATATATACTATATATATATTAAATAATAGATCAGTTATAATATACTAATGGCAAGAATATAAATATTATAGGCGCCATTAGTCCTAATAGAGAGCCACTATAATTCTAAACTTATTAAAAGTGTTTATTAGTAAGGAAAAAAAATAATCATTGTATGACTCTTCAATTTTTAGTGAGGGAATGTAAAACAAAATCAAATTAAAAAAATTACAAAGTTACAGGGAAACGAAGTACATTTTTTATAATGGAACTGACGGAGAGGAAAATTGAATAAAAAAAAATATATATATATTATATAAGATATATATATTTAATATATATTTATAATATATATTATATATAATATATATAATATATATTATTATTATAATTATACTATATAATTAATTATTATATTATTATAATATCTATTTTATTAATATATATTTAAATAATTTCTATTAACCTTTAAATGCATAAAATTGAAATTTATTTATTATTCTAGCTCTTGCCTTTTTATAATTTTTAAAAAGTTATTTAACTAATATACTCTTACGGCTTTTTCTTAATTAAGATAGCCATCTCTATTAAAAAATAAATTAATGTTTTTAAAGTAGTGCAATATATTTATAGTTCCAGTGCCAATTTCACCCTTAAAATGGATATAAAATTCGGTATTATCAGTAATTATACATATTAAACACCAACTGAGACTACCATTTTGCCCTCTAAACGTATGTTATTTTCTGGTGTTTTTAATGTGTCTGTAGTGATTTTTCAGGGATATGCAATTTTTCAAACCATGTTTTACATGCGATTGGATCAATGCCTAGAAATTATAATCGAATCACTTCAAGATGAAAATATGCAGGCAAATCGGCCTTATTATTTATCAAATCACCATTATCTTTGATTTTTGAGTTAGTGCTCAGCGTTGTCATTTCAAAATACCCCCTAAACCTTTTTTGGGATTTTAAAATAGAAAATGCAGATAAGTTATTTTACTGTTCGTGCGAGTGGATAAAAATTTATATCAGGGATATGTAAGTCGGGAGAGATTGCCATTTACTTAAGATAATTTCTTTGGTAATGTTATCATTGTTATTAATTTCAAGAACTTTTCAAAAAAAATTTTATGAAATTTTCAAAAAAATTTCCTTTGAATATACAAAACATTTATCTAAGTTAAAAGGATTTGATCTTCTTCGACTATACAATCCCTGAAATGTGATGTTGATCGGGGACAGTGGAAAAAAGCATTCTGCAATATTTCACTTTTTTCGAAAACTCAAAAATTTCAGGAAAAAAGTGAAAAATTTAAAATATTCAATTTCTAAATCACTGTCTTGTCAACAAAACCATAAAATTTTAAGTGTTGTTAATAACGTGGAGAAAAGTATCTTTGATATTCTTAACTCATTTTGTAAACCCCAAACCAAAGAACCTTTTTCAGATTTCCACACAATTTATTTTTTTGCACTATTTCTTAATCTCATAAAGACCCCTTCGCTGAATGCATAATTCACCGAAATTCTTTCAAACGTCCCAGTTTGAATGTCTCTATCTCGATATCTATAAACTGCCGCCATTCTCCCATTCGCACCACACGCCACAAATTCTCGCAAATTTTCCTTTTCACCTCACAGAGTGGTTTAAACTTGGACACCGCTGCGCCCCACCTCAAACCTCGACCAAGTACTCTGTGCTTTTGAAGGTCATGGTCCATCTCTGCATACCTCAGGTGTTGGCCGTCTTTCACGCCACAATTATGGGGTGGATTCGCCTACTGATCCAACCTGGTTTTTGAAACCGAATATTCTAGCGCATGCTAATAACCCGCACCCCCCACCCCCCGTTTCTAGACGTGCTCAAAACAAGTCTACCAAAGTTTGTGTTTCTCGTGTATTAACAAATCGGCTAATCAATTCCCGAATTTTCATTCAATGTTTACGGTGGTGAATGGGTTAAACGAGCCCATACTTGGAACCCTGTCCCTTATTACAATAATTTCTAATAATTATTAGTTTTCATGTTTCGGAGACTAATTTCTTCCTAAATGGCGTTATGATTACCCAAATAATGAAATAATGCATTGAATTGGCTTTTTTCCCCTATAAACGGGCCAACTCTATTGTGGGGTTTGGAGTCCTAAGTGAAATTGAATTTTTTAGTTCACTCGCTTATTTTTTAATTATTTCTTGATGAATTTTTAATCTCCTGTAAAATGACTCCGGATTCGATGGATTTCACGGATGAGCCTGGGATCGATCCGTTATGTGTAATTAATTGCATAGATCGGATTCAGATCCGAGGTTCACTCAGAACCTTTGAGCGCACTTAATCGATCGTCCACGATTAGTGCTTGTGCCGAGAGTAGCTCCGAAGTGGATCCCAGCTTAGATCCGATTCATGCGCCAGCAAATTCCGGATTGATGTCGTTGCACGATCGAAGAGCCTACCGACTCCCAACGACTGGGCAGGAAAGGGAGAGTAGGAAAATGCTTATCAATGAAATAATCTTATTGAATATTGATATTATATATATATAAAAATACTCTATCAACACATAGTAACAATATATCTAATGTTACAATTGTTATAATATATTCATTTATATAATTACCGTTTTTAGTATTATTATTATTATTAATACTATATAGTATTATGTTAACACATTTGTTTATAGTATAAACATCAACAATACTTGTTCGTTTGCAATCGTACAAAAAGAAAATATGTGCCCATAAGTTAATATAGTGTGATTTTGATAACTAGCCAATGACAAACCAGACTTCAGATAGACCGATATTCATCCGCTATCGTGAGGTGTGACGTAATACCCAAGACTGAAAAATGGTGCCAGATTCGCAATGTAAATAATTTCCTACAAATATTTTTTATTTACATTTTTCTTTTTGTAACTTTAAATATTTTTCAATTGGTCACGGTTTATTATTTATAATTTTTTTTTTATAGAAATTTAAGTAAGTAAACACTTTCCTATTAGTTAATTATAATTCAATAGATTTTAAACACTAATGCCTGCATAATAAAACAAGAATCACTATGCAAGAATCGTAATTTCAAAGAATGACGAAGTAGATAAACATTTCAGAAACGTTTTATTTTCAAGAGTTCTTATCAGTATTTGCATTCTTTTTAAAAGAAAAGCTAATGAAATTCCATTCTTATTTTAATTAATAATAATATTAATGAATGTTTA